>CAOJBK011305374.1:0-14064 GCA_948294925.1 Codiaeum variegatum | reverse complement strand
TAATTATTTGAAATTCTAAGTTTATTATGCAATTTATTTGAGGAGAGATTTCATCCAAATCAAATTCATGCACTCTCTATAGAGAAAAGAGTTAGATTTGAATGAAATCCAAGTCTCTCAAATTCATGACATCCAAACATGACATTAACGAATTTGGCATTAACGAATTTCATATATAATTAAGGTAATGATGATTTTCCTAATAAAGATTAGTTGAAATTCAGAAAAAGCAATTAAATATATAATTTGTTATCCTATTTGTAAATATTTAAAGTGCACATATATGAAAAAAATGTAGAACGTGTTTCTTAATCAAATTGAATTAATAAGAAAGCTTTCAAAAACAACAACAAATACATAAATTTAAATTTTCAACCATTTGACGAAATTATAAGACATAATGGAATGTAGATTTTTGTTTGATAAATTCAATTCCAACCCACCCCCATAAACCATAGCACGGAGAGGGATTTGAAGGGTTGAATAAGCTTGAAGAACAATTCAGCTAGCACAGCTAATTACAATTTTGAATTATTTATAAAACAAAATTAGGTGGAGAAAATCACCGATCAACAGTTAAGATACAGAATCAAAACACATCAAAAAACACATGAACAGCAAAAAAAAATCAAAACCAATAAAAAAAAAACAAAAGTACATAATCGTATTATAATCAAAATCAAATAGAAATGGAAAAAAAAAAACTAGATTTGTGAAGAGAATTAGATTTAACAGATAAATTAAAAAGAACAGGAAGAAGAAAAAATACCTCATGGAGAGCGTAAGTAAATCAGTTGATTAACAAAGTTCAAGCCCTAGCATTGTGGTACTCGATCAGAAATAAGAAACTCGGGTCAAGTTGAGGCTGGGTAACCAGCGGATATCTAAATGATCGGTTCGCCAGTTTGTATTTTATGGGCTGGTCTGTCAGTCTTTATATGGGTTTTAAGCCCAATGTTTCCGTAATATAGCCATAAACCCTTATCAGTGAGAGAAGGCCTAATCAGTTTCCCTTTTAGGTTTGTTAAGAGGCCTAATGGACTGAATTTATCACAAACTATTGAAGCATTTTTACTTGGAAGGAGCACTAAACTAAATGGAGTGGTAATGAGTTTTAAGTATCTAAAAATCTTTTTTTTTCATAAAGAGTTGGGTCTCTGGAATCAATTACCCCATCCGGACATTCCAATTAGGTTAACACCGCTTAACGGTCTTTTCATTTTCAAGAGAGACTTGAAAATTTATTAAAAGAAAAGGGAAAAAAACAAAGAGAGTTTTGCTCTTAAAAAAAGCTACATGAAACGGAATTTCTCCGTTAAAAAAATCCTCATAAACTAATTTGCTACAAAAATCAGGAAAAGTAGACCAAAATTGTGATCCAACATGAGTCCCACCATATGAAGCTAAAGAATATGCCACAGCATTACCTTCCCTATAGATATGAGATGCTACAAATTGTCTATGTTGTAGTTTTTTCATTCTGCCCAATTCATTCTGCACTCCCAAGGAACATTCATGGAGTGACTTCGAAAAAGGTGAACCACATAGATAGAGTGATACTCCAACCAAAGTTTCCTCTAACCACGAAATTGCATGAATCGTAGCTTTCAGTTCAGCAATGAAAAGCAAAAGAGAAGCCTAGGTTGAGAGAGAAAGATCCATGACAATAGCCTCTATGATTCCTAAAGACACCACCAGCACCTGAGAGACCTAGATTACCAATCGAAGATCTATCAAGGTTAATTTTGATCCACTCAACCGGAGGAGGCTACCAAACCATGGAAATGGTTACTGGGGCCTTTTTTGAATGTCTGTAAGATGGAGATTCTAAAAAGTAGATTGTTCAAAAATTGTTCCATGCATAATACCAATACGAAAAGATCTAGCCTCTCTGATAAAGTTCCACAATTGCCTCAATAAATGAAAAATCAAACATTGTTGATCATTAAAAATGGCCTCATTTCTAGCATGCCAAATTTACCCAAATAGCTGAAACAAAAGATGCCCGCCACATAGTATGCACTTGAGAATTGAAATCCCTTATCATTGTCTCATGAAGAACCTCCAACAAAGTGCCATTTAAAGAGTTATCATTTTTTATAAATAATAGATCTTGACATATAATAATTTTTTGTGTAAAAATTTATTTTTAAAAAAAGGTCTATACAAATCTTATATTTTTTTATCAAAATTTTTATAGATTTTTTTAAATAAACTTTCATAAAATTTGTCTAATTTTTTTAGTGGGAGGGGATTAACTTTTTAATCCCAAATTGATGCATGTTTATATTCCAGAAATAAAATTGTTGCCCCATTCAGTTGCAATCTGTTAAGCAAAATTCCCTATTAGAGCTAAGGTGTGCTCCAGCAAAGAATAAAAGGAAGGTTGAGTAGAGAAAGAGCAAGAAAAGGGAGCAAAAATATAAAGGAGAATAAAAGAGTACTTGATATTCCTTCCTTTTTACTGATTCTCATTACATCATATATATAACATTTGCACAATCAAGAAAAGCAAAAATAACAAATTGATCAGAGGACCACATAATCACTCATCCATTTGGGTGCTTTCTTAACACGTGTCTCCTTCTCCCTTTCTTTTAGATTCTCATTTTCTTGTTAAGTGGTGAGCACTCCTTCATCAATAGGCAGTAGAGTTTCAGCCCAGGCCTTGGCTAATTCCTGGGCTTTCACGAGCTCAATGGGTTCGACAAAATGTGTATCATTGCCACCCTCTTTAAATGAGACCTTGTCCTCAAGGTCAAGCATTGGATAGGCAATTTTTAGAGTCTGAAAGTCTTCCCAAGTAGCTTCTTTAGGTGGATGATCTGACCACTAAACTAAAACTTGAGGATGGGACTTGTTGTTGTGAAGGACATACAAGTGGGCAAGAATAGCCAATGGAGTTGGCAAGTATTGGCTGCCTTTGGTAAAAATAGGCATTGTGGGTTGCTTTTGGGTACTTGTACCACGAAAAGGGTTCAGTTTTGAAATGTGGAATACTATATGTATTTTGCAGCCATCCAGTAATTGTAGGCAGTAGGTTACTGGTCCGAGATGTTCCAGCACTCGGAATGGCCCAAAATACCTCGAGCTCAATTTATGATTGACTCTTAATGCAGAAGAATGTTGGCGATATGGCTGTAACTTAAAAAGTGCCAAAGAATCAACTTCAAGTTGTAAATCAGTGCAGTGTTTGTCAAATTGGGCCTTCATTCAAGTTTGGTCATGAAGTGGAGAAACTTTTAAGAGATGGAGTGCTTCATCTCTTTTAATTAGAGCAGTGTCTAATTCATCCACAGAGGTATTGCCTTTGACATAAGCTGGGATTGAAGGGGGCTCTCTGGCGTAAAGTGCTTTAAACGGTGACATGTTGATAGTTGAATGGTGAGCGATATTATAGTTGCACTTAGCCCTATCAAGATAATCAGTCCAGGATTGTAGTGTTTCATATACAAATGCTTATAAATAGTTTTTCAAACATCGATTTAAAACTTCCATTTGGCCATCGGTAGTTGGATGATAAGCGGAAGACATTCGCAAAGCAGTTCCACTGAGCTTAAACAAATGTTTCCAAAACTTGCTGAGAAAGATAAAATCTCTATCAGAAACCAAAGATTTTGGAATATCATGTAATCTAAATACCATGTGAGAGAAAAGTGCAGCCACAGATGATGATGTGTTGTGGCTTGGTAAGCTTCCGAAATAGGCATATTTGGCAAGACGATCCACAACCACCAATATAACTATGAATCCATTGGATTTTGGTAAACTCATAATAAAATCGAGAGAGCGATCTTCCCATACCTGAGAGGGAATTGGAAGAGGCCCAAGGGAGGAGCTGTGGAATACTTAATTTTTTGGCATACAGAGCATTCAGTAACAAAGGTCTTTACATCATATTGCAATGTAGACCATTAAAAATTGCACTTCAAGCGAGTTATGGTTCTTGAAATTCTAGCGTGCCCACCAATTAGAGTTTCATAAAATTCTTATGTTAGTTTGTGGCAGAGTATTGAAGAGGGAGGAAGCCAAATTATACCTTTGTAGAAGAGAAGATTATCATGGTACTCATAATCTGAAGTTTGGAGCAGATCTTGATGAAATTTGGTTATCATTGATTGATAATCTTTATTAAATCGTGCTTCAGCTCTAATATCATCAAGGGCTAAGAAAATAGGTTGTTTAAGTGCAAAAAATTGAGCTAAAGTGGTATCATTCATAACACGAGATAAAGCATCAGTTGCTTTATTTTGGGGTCCAGCCTTGTATTCAATAGTGAATCGATGCCTAGGTAATTTTTGTAAATAGTACTGTTGTTCTGGCATTTGAATTACCTGGTTGAGCAAATCCTTCAAACTCTTATGATCAGTACACATAATAAATGTGCGACCCAGCAAGTACTGATGCCTTTTGAGGATTGCTTATGTGACAGCATGAAGTTCTCACAAATAAGTTAAAGAGGTAGATAGATGAAGCCCAAACTTCTTTTTGAAATAGGAAAGAGGGTGACCCTCTTGCATTAGTATCGCACCTAGCCCAATGGTGGAAGCATCAGTCTCAACAAGAACGTTTTAGAGAAATATGATAAGCAAAGCACAGGAGCTGATAACGTTGCTTGTTTGAGGGTGTTGATGGCTTCAGTGGCAGTAGAAGTCCAGATAAAGCTGTTAGTGCGGAGTAAATCCATCAATGGGGCTACAATTAGGGCATATGATTTAATGAATCGTCGATAATAACCAGTAATGCCAAGGAACCCCCAAAGCTACTTAATGTTTTTAGGTATTGGCCAATTGGACATTGCTTCTAATTTTCCCGGGTCAGCTCTCACAATATCGTCACCCACAATGTGTCCTAAGTACTCAATAGAAGGTTGAGAAATTGTGCATTTACTGCCCTTTGTGAATAATTGATTTTGCTGAAGTAGTGCAATTTGCAGGTGTCTAATATGCTCAGTTTCTGTGGCATTGTAAACTAAAATGTCATTAAAAAAACAATGATAAATTGATAGAGGAAAGGTTTGAAAACCTGATTCACAACTGCTTGGAAGGTCGAGGGCGCATTTGTTAAGCCAAATGGAATTACAAGGAATTCATAGTGCCCATTGTGAGTGTGAAATGTGGTCTTAGCAACATCTTTGTGATGGATCCGAATTTGAAAGTAGCCAAACCTCAAATCCAATTTGGTGAATATTGTAGCGTTTCGTAGTTCTTCCAACAACTCATCCATTATTGGAATTGGAAATCAATCTTTGATTGTAACTGCATCAAGAGCTCTATAATCTACACAAAAATACAAAGAGTCATCTTTCTTCTTTACTAGAAAAACAGGTGAAGAAAAGGGGCTGGTGCTATGACATATAATTCCTTGAGAAAGCATCTCCCGAACTAGCTTCTCCATATCATTTTTCTGGAAGTGAGGGTATCTATAAGGCTGGAGATTAATTGGTTTCACTCATGGTTTCAAAAAAATTTGATGATCAATGGACCTTATAGGAGGTAGTGTGGTGGGGTTGTCAAAGATTGAAGAGAAAGCAGAGATAATGTTTGCAATAGCTGGTGAGCAGTGATCAAGATGGGGAAGTGGTAAAGGGTTTGGAGGTGTTTTGGGGGAGGTAGGTAGGGATGGAGAAGATAGGGTAAACAATTCTAAAACGATGTCATGAGAGAGTGAAGCAGTTAACTGATGGAATGAGAAGGGTTAGTGGTCCATAGTGGCAGATCCATTTAATTGGACTCTTTGGCCTTTCCAATTGAATTCCATGATTAATTATTTATAGTCATGTAAGATGGGCCCCAGTGTTCCTAACCATTGGATCCCTAATACCACATCTGCTCCTTGTATTTCCATAATATAAAGATCAACAGTGAATTGAACTCCTTCTAATTCAATGGTGAGTGGCGCAACCTTCTTTTGACAAACCAAATATTCCCTGCTCCCAATCATGACCTTAAAGGGTTTGATTGGTATGATTGCCAATCCTAATCTATGGGCAATTGGTTCTTGAATGAAATTGTGCATGCTGTCATTATTAATCAACACAGAGATTCGATGATTCAAGTAGCTGCCTGAGATGCATAATGAGCGGGGATTGGATTGGCCTGCCAAAGCATGGAGACTAATCTCTAAAAGAGGTTCTAATTCCTCTAAAGGGAGTTCTATTGGTGCTTTGGGGGTCATCATCAACATCATTGCTTCCTAGAAGCATCAGGAATTTGCTTTTGCAATAGTGATTTGGCCAATACTTTTTGTCGTAATTATAGCAAAGTCCTTTTTCTCTCTTATCTTGTAGTTCAGCTAGTGTAAGGCGTTTGATAGGTAATGAAGTGGCGGTGGAGACTTGGTGTTGTTTTAGTGGAGCTGGGTTTTTTTGTGTTTGTGATATTTGATTGTAGTGTATATGGAGTAACAGTGAGTGGTGTTGGGAATGGTGGTTTTGGAGGGGGATGAGTAATTTATGTTGTGGTCGAAAGGCATAGGAACGAAGATCATTGTACTTTTGCTCATATAAAAGAGAGAGATCTGTTGCCTGCAAAAGAGAAGTCGGTCGAGCAACAAGTAATTCTCGTCGAAGTTCTGGTTTCATAATGTTAATATAGAAGCTGATAAGTAGAGATTCCTGAATACCAGTGACCTTATTAGCCAAATATTCAAAGGATGATTGATAGTCTCCAATAGAGGTAGTTTGCATTAACTTAGCTAATTGGCCTTGATAGTCCTCATACACTGAAGGGTCAAATCTCTTTAACCTGCACAAGGAATTCTTTCCAAGAATGCAACAATTCACTGGCTTGCATCCACTGATACCAAGTGAAAGCAATTCCTTCAAAATACGAAGCAACAATCTGCAGGCGAAGGGGATCAGGTGTGTTGTGAAGGTTGAAGAATTGATCTGCTCTGAATGTCCATTCCCATGGGTTTATGCCATCAAATCTAGGTAGTTCTAGCTTGATTGATTTGAGGTATTGAGTTTCTATGTGGGTGTGTAGATCTAGGTTAGAAGTTGAAGCAATGGTAAGGGGTGCTGGTCCAAGTATGCTACTGGTTGATGGATGGGTGTTAATGGTAATAGTGGTCGGAGGTGGCTGTTTGGTGAGTTGGTTTAGGCGTGTTTTAATGGAAGTCAAGAGTTTTGTAAGGGATTCAATTTGAGTGGCTTGATTTTGTAGTTGTTCTTCCATAGGTGAAGTAATCAACGAAAGCACCAATTGTTAAGCAAAATATCCTATTAGAGCTAGGGTGTGCTCCAACAAAGAATAAAAGGAAAGTTGAATGGAGAAAGAGCAAGAAAAGGAAGCAAAAATAGAAAGGAGAAGAAAAGAGTACTTGATATTCCTTCCTTTTTACTGATTCTCATTACATCATATGTGTAACATTAGCACAATCAGGATAAACAAAAATAACAAATTGATTAGGGGACCACATAATCACTCATCCATTTGGGTGCTTTCTTTACACGTCTCCTTCTCCCTTTCTTTTGTATTCTCATTTTCTTGTTGAGTGGTGAGCACTCCTTCGGCAATAGAGTTTCATCCTAGCCCTTGGCTAATTCGTGGGCTTTCACAAGCTCGATGGGTTCAGCAAAATGTGTATCACAATTTGACAATATAATGATATATGCGTATATGTCAACATTCAAGAAGAATGAGATGCTCATATATACCAACATATAGCACTAGCACTGTTTTTATTATTCTTTTGGTCTTATCTTATTTGAGATTTTTTTATATATATACAATTTAAGTGTGTGTTAAATATTTTTATATATTCTTACATTTTTAATAACTTATGAGAAAAGTTGAATTAATCTGAAAAATAAAATGAATTTAAAATGGACCCATTAGTGTAGTCAATGTCAAGTTACAAATGGGATGCACAACTACAAGACTACATATTTATGCCAATTCTTTTTAAGAAAAATACATTACTAACAAGAAGAGGTGTTCGCGGGTTTGGTGCGGATTTAGTAGAATATTCAACACAATTCCTAAATTACCGATTGAAATTTTTTTAATTCAGCCCAATTCAAGAAAATTAAAAAAAAAAACCGATTCAATATATAAATACAGATTGGATTGAATCAGATATGCGGTTTATCTAATATTTTTTTTTACCCTAACTCTATATTAAATGATGTCTCGTTCTTTCTTTTTGCACATAAACTAAACATCAAAATTAAACATAAAATCGAAGGTTGCACACTCAAACTCTCCACAAAAATTTTTCAATTACTTGTATTTTTACAGTAAGCCCCACTCATCTAAATATAACAAATTTAAAATAATAAATAAAAAATTCAAGATTGTATATAAATTGAAAACGCATATTATAATTTTCTTTTAATGTATGTCATATATATTGTTAGTTTATATATATCTTTTAATTTATAAATTTACAACTTGTATCAATTAAAATATTTGATGATTCTAAATATACACCGTATTTTTATAATAAATTTCAACTTTTTATATATATTTTTGTAAAAATTCATTTCTTTTATCTCTCTCTCTCTCATATATATATATAACGGTTTGCGAATTTTAAAATAACAAGTTCAATCTAACCCATAAAGTATGGATTAAAAAATTATAAACTAATCCAATTCATAATAATTTTTAAACCACGTTTTTATTATAGATTGGTACGAATTAGTTTGAATTGAACGGGTTAAGCGGTTTATGAACACCACTACTAACAAGTAACTGATCTTTAATGTTTCATTGTATTAAATCTCTAAATTTTAATGCATTATTAAGTCTTTTACTATTTATTTTATATTTTAAAAAAAATGATCCCAAATGATAGAAAATAATAAAATACAATAAAAATTCAGAGTGTCAATAAAATACAAAATAAATAATAAAATATAAAATAAATAGTAAAGAGTTCAATAAAATGTAATTAAAGTTCAAAAACTTTAAGTTCAGGAATTTTAATATATTTTGCCTCCTTCATATTGGTAAAGGCTTATCATTCTTTTTATGCCAAATATATATATTCCATTGCGATTTCTCAGCATGTACATATATTTGAATTACTTTACCAGTTTTTTTCTTAAATGAAGGATAATGCAGTTTTATTATATGGATGTTGTCTTAAATGATGAATTCAATCCCTGTCAAAGTAGCTAGAAGTTGGTAAGCATTAGACTATCACCATAATATTCTCATGATAAACTTATTGTATCATAATATTCTTAATTTTTTTTTTTAATTCTCTTTTGTATATGAAGCTTCATTTCATGATTATTAATATTTTCATTTATGAAAAATTGTTGTTTACTATCACAGTTATAGTCCTCCCTTCAACAACTATCACCAATTTGATAATAACTCATTGCCTTATGAGATTCGAATTTGAAACTTTTTATTTCTCATTCTTTTTTATAAAATATGAGAAAATCAATTAGATTACACGTGATTGGCTATAATATAATTTACAATCATTTATGTGTACTTCTCTCGACTATAATATTTAAACCTAGTAAGTCAATTTACAATTATACCATAACGGAGTTTATAAGACATGGAAATAGAAAAAAAAAATAGAGCACACAACAATATCTATAAGCCATTTATATGGTTTTATAGAAATGAATTGAAATGGTCTGTCAAGGAAGAGAAAAATTATAATCCAACTTATTGTTAGCATAGACCAAAGCACATAAAAGCATGCAGAAGTAGATAATCGTCGATATGGGAAAATAGCCATTGCATTTACCTAAAGCCAAGTTGTAATCTAAGAATTGAAAAGGATATCTATTAAATGATGCTTATTTACTAGGATGTAACAACGAATAACATTCTTGCCGGAGTACATATTATGTCAAACTAATTACTGAAAACTAAGAATAATTTCAATTGTGTACACTTCCTTAACTAGTATTCATGAAAGAGAGCAAACAAAAATCAAGCAATTGTCACCTAAAGTATCTAAGAAAACAAAGCATTCTTTCTTTTACTGAGATTGACTCAATTAGGACACTTATAGTCAATTTTCAGATGATTGTCTTAAGCTTAAAACCAAAATCACTTCCATTGAAAACACAAACATGTCATACATTTACAGTTTCTTAAGCCCTTATAGAATAAATAATGAATGCTAAATACTGTTAGACCTTCATTCGAGTGGATACTGCGACCAACTCAGTTGTGCTCTAATCACATTTTAATTTTATTAGATTAGAAAACAAACTCAGAAGAACACAATCTCTCTAAAAAAAATGAGCTGAAAAACACGAGTTAAGCTTAACAAGTTGAAAAAAACAAGTTAGAGAAGAACTGCAAATGTTTGTGCAGTTTGTGTCAAAAAGTAATTGTTCCTCTGGTTGTAAACATAAGATTGAACTAATGGAAAGAAAACAATTGTTCCAAAGTTTCCTTACACAACACAATTAATACAAAATTTCCTTACACAACACAATTAATATAAAATCAAGCTCAGGTGAGTTGCTAAGAGTTGTCAGAATAGCTCCTGCAACAAAGAATTATTTTAAGAAAAAAATAACTAGAGGAAGATAAAATTTATGAGGAAAATCCCTAATTTATAGATATTCCTTGATTCTTTTCTGTTCCAAACATCCAAAATTACCAATTCTATAGTTTTTTTACTATTATATAGTTTCAAGAAACTAGCAAGTACTAAAATTACTATAAATTTGTCAGAAATTCAAAATCTCCAATTCCATCCAAAATCACATATGCAATTCTCAGAAATTTACAAGTAAATAACACAAAATCATTGCTTTATGAACAATTTATAGTAACATGAGTCAAAATTTTAGCTTTAAAAACAACAAAAATAGGAAATAAGAAATTACTTTTTATGGATTTAATTCTCCAACTTAAAAATTAGAAGTGCTATAAATTTGATTACCTTAGTTATGTAAAAAAGATAATCAATTGCATTTGTGCTATGTTTCTTTACACCAGTAGCTCTTGCTTCTCTGTTGCTTGTTTGTCCTTAATGGCAGAATCAAGAACACAATCAAGATGAACAACAAAAAACGATCTCAAAAAATGCTAATCCACGTTATAAGAAAAGGAACACAATCTGAGAAAACGATAATCACACGAAAATAACATAAAACATCATTATAGTAGCATGATTTCAGACGAGGAAATGAGCTCAAAAAAACAAGAGTAATGAGCTAAAAAAAATGGGTTGGAGAAGAAGACTTGCACAAAATCTAAGAGATGAGAGTTAATTTTTTTTTCATATTTAATACAAGTCATTGGATCATGAACTTATTTTCATAAAATAACTGATATTAATTAGTTTGGACTCATTTTAGGATTGGACTTATTGGACTCCAACTATATATATATAAGGCTTGGTTTCTCCTGACCTACCACATATCATCTTCTAGTGCTTACACTTGGCATCAACCTAAAAACCACGTAATAAATGTAAATACTCATAATTGAATTTTAAAAATTATTATTTTACTAATTATGAATTGTTATTTTACTAATTAATACATAGATTCATTTTATTTATAAAATAATTTTTTAAGCAAATATATAAAATAAATTATCATAATAATTTCATATAAACACATAAAAGAAACAAAACATAAATAAATGACTATAATAATTTCATATAAACACATAAAAGAAATAAAACATACTCAAAATTGAATTTTAGAAATTATTATTTTACTAATTATGAATTGTTAGTTTACTAATTAATACATAGATTAATTTTTTTTATTTATAAGATATATAAAATAATTTTTTAAGCATATATATAAATATATGACCATAATAATTTCATATAAACATAGAAAAGAAACAAAACAGAGGTGATATCCTACATTTTAAATAAAATCAAAATATTTTCAAACATTCAATATGATATTACAGCAGACATCATGTCAAGCATACAATTGAGTTATATCCTACATTTAAAACGAAATCAAAATATTTTCTAACATTTAATATGATATATTACACCACATATCACGCAAAACATACAATATAGGATCAAAAACATAAAACATAACAACAACTTATATTATGTTAAAAAATTTTATAGTGGGTTGATAAAATCCCATATTCTTAGCCACTTCTATGTCATGACCATTAAAATATTCAGAATAAAAATATTATTATAAATAAAATAATTACTATATATTGAAATATTAAAAAAAATAATATCTATTTCTAAGCAAATTGAAAAATATTATAAATGAATAATTAATATAATATGACGGTAAATAGCTAATTTTTATAGTTATATATTTCAGGTGTGAATTTTGGAAGAGGTAAAAGGTAAAATAACGATTTAGATATTAACTCACGTTCTTACCTTTTAAAAAGATAAGAAATAATTTTAGAATAAATATTTTGGTAATTAATTTTATTTTTTTAAAAAATTATAATACTTCTAAATTTTTTAATTAAATAAGTTATTATGAAAATAAATAATTATAGATTATTGAAATTGTATATTATACAAAAAAAAAATTAATTGTAAGCTCAAAGTTAGAGTGTAGATATATTTGAGTATTAAATAAAGTATAAAGAATAAAAAAAATATTGTGAACGAAATAATTACTATAAATTGAAATGTTAAAAAATAGTACACGTGATGATGAATTGAAATACCATTATTTTTTTAGTAGGGGATGAGATTTGTACCTAAGTCAATATTTATTATAAATGGTTAATTAAAATACCATTATAAAAAAAATTATAAAAATTAATTTTTGAATATTGTCTCTTATTTAAATATGTTTATTATTATTATTATTTATATTTATATAGTTTTATTCAACACTTTATAATTTTGAATATAACAAATTTATATTGAATAAATAAAAATTATTTAAAATTTATATTGTGAAAAGTTTTAGATTAATCATGTAAAGCACGAGTACGAAACTAATGAAACTAATGAAGTATAATGTAGTTTTATCTTATGGAAGTTGTCTTAAATGATGAATTCAGTCACTCTCAAACTAGCTAGAAGTTGGTAAGCATTAGAATATCACCATAATATTTTCATGATAAACTTATCGTATCATTATATTCTTTTTTTTTTTATTCTCTTTTGCATATGAAGTTTCATTTCATAATTATTAATATATTCATTTATGAAGAATTGTTGTTTATTATCAGAGGTGCAGTCCTCCCTTCAACAATTATCACCAATTTGATGATAACTTATTGCCTTTTAAAATTTGAATCTGAGACCTCTTATTTCTCACTCTTTTTAATAAAATATGAGAAAATCAATCAGATTACACGTAATTAGTTATAATATAATTTAATTTCATAAAAGAATATATTTTTAATATTAATATTATATTCAAAGCTTATACCAAATGTAATAGGGTGTATGCAACAATCACACTTTTGTTCTTTAATTTTCCTTGAAGAGAGATGAATTAATGTCCAAATTATTATTTGTACTTTATGCTTTTTTCAAGATTCAAATCGAAAATTATAAATATTAATAACTTACGATCAAGTCATCCTCTAAAAATACTTTTGAAAATTTAAGATTGAAAATTTACGAGCAATTCACAAATTATAGATTGAAAATTTATTCAAATCAATCCATGAAAATAAAAAATTAAAAAAAAAAAAAAAACCAACCCAATTCAATATATAAATACGGATTTGATTGAATCAGATATGTGGTTTATATATAATATTTGTTTTTACTCTAACTCTGTGTTAAACGTTGTCCTTTTCTTTCTTTTTGCGCATGAACTAAACATCAAAATTAAACATAAAATTGAAAGTTATACACTCAAACTTTCCATAAAAATTTTTCTATTACTTGTATTTCTATAGTAAATCACACTCATCTATAAATATAACAAGTTTAAAATAATAAATAAACAATTCACAGGATCGTATATAAATTGAAAACTCAAGTTATAATTTTCTTTTAATGTATGTCATATATATTGTTAGCTTATATATATCTTTTAATTTTATAAATTTACAACTTGTATCTATCAAAGTTTTTTACTATTCTAAATATACGCAATATTTTTATAATAAATTTCAACTTTTTATATATATTTTTATAAAAATTCATTTCTTTTATCTCTCA
>CAOJBK011304301.1:0-20812 GCA_948294925.1 Codiaeum variegatum | reverse complement strand
TACCGCATCCCTTAGAGAACTATCTACAATAATGCCCACCCCATTCTTACTCCTCTCCCTTCCCGTGTACCATAATTTATATCCTTTTCCAACCTCCCTACTTTTCTCTCCTACCCACTTAGTCTCTTGAATATAAGTTATCTTCACTCTCCTCCTCTCTAAAGTGTCAACTAGCTCTATAAGCTTACCTGTAAGGGATCCTATGTTCCAAGTGCCTATCCTAATTTTAGTCTTTGCTCGTACTCACCTCTTCCCTCTCCTATAGTGGTGCCTAGTCCGAATGCTATCAAAAGCTCCTTAGCTACTCACACTATCACTATTACTACTAGAATAAAAACTATTTCTAGAATTACCCCTCTCTCTACCACTATATATATCTCTATCTCTACCTAGAGCTAGCTTCTTTATCCACACCAGCTCATGATGTGGGATTGCTCACTTAGCACCATATACGGGCGCCAACATGACACATCGCTTTCGGGGAATGCTCTACGCCCTTGCCTATTTCTCATTACACACGGGTTCTGTTGTAGCGCGTCGCAAGTAGGAGATGCCCCAATCTTTATCATGTATTGTGAATCCATATGAAAGTTTCGGCGAAATTTATACGTTGGTTGCCGACCTACCACAACCCTACTCCTTCATCCGAGCTTGATTAGTGCATTTAATAAGGTAATTATAAATAAAAAATATTAACATTCAAAGTAAACTTAATTTTTTCTATATAGTAAACTTAATTTTTTCTATATAGCGTATAAAATAAGAAATTGGTTGCATTCTTTTCATTTGTTTCAAATTGTATTTCAATTGCAAATTAAAATATTCATTATTATCATCATCCAACATATCATTTTTGGCAACATATTAAAAGGAATCTTATTGATTTCCATCGACATTAACTAATCTAACTATTAAATAATTAGTCACACTTTCCATTGTAGCTAGTGACCCAACAAATTCTCACTGCTACCAATTTCTATAATCATAAGAAAATAGTTCCTAACCCTTTAGGAAAAAAGCTGGTAAGGAAAAGAAAAGTGTGAAATAGAATATGAAAGTAATTATTTAATTTTGTTTGAATATTTCTAAGCAAGACAACACGATGACTTTGATAAAATATTTTTCTGTAAAAAAGTTCCACTTTCAGTTATCAATAAAACCATATCACTGTAGTAAGATCAACAATTACTTTCCTACCAGCTCCAAAAATCTCTACATGAAACAAAACACTAAAATATAAAAATTTTGTTAAAAAATGCTGTTATCCTCAATGCCAAACACTCCTAAAATTGAATTGAACTTTGATGAACAATTAAAAGGGAACAATTAAGTAAGATCTGATCTGTTTGTAATCCAATTTTTAGCATTTTAACTAATCTGATTAATTTAATTATCTAATTTTTAAAATCTAAATTGAATTAATTAAAAAGATGAGATGAATTTGAAACCTGAAAGAGTAGAAACTATCTTCAAAGCCTTTTGTTTAGTTTTGTTATCATGTAAATCCAATTTTAGTACAAATTTCTGCAAAAATATAAATCCAACGGATCTAATTTAGATTAAAGAAGATAAAAAATTTCCTAAACTTTTAAAAAAAAATCATCAAACCATCCAAATAATTTTAATTGAAAACAGAGGAATCAGAATAAAAAAAAATTCTGAGGAGCATATTCAAATCAAAGTATTGATTCTTCCCAACCAAACACAGAAAATGAAACACGGATCGCAAATTTTCTGAAATTTGTGACTAAAAACCAACAAAATTAATAAAAATTAGTGAAAAGAAGATTCCAGAAAAAGGAATCAAAACACTAAATAATTATCACTTTGACGGTCTCAGCGAATTTCAGTACAAATCAGGAAACAAATTGATTGTGATGGGAGCGGTAGCTGAAGAGAAGGGAGAGAAGACAGATACCGTTTAGAGAAACTTAGATTCTACCCCAAAGTTGACACAGACGAGCTCATTCTATTTTTTCTTCAGTGTTTAGCTCTGCCAATCATGATTCCTCTATGCAAAAAGAAAAGGAAACAATAATTGAATAGTGGGTTGCAGTTGAAGGAGGGAATAAAGATGTTTATTTGAGTGAGTTAGAAATCACTTATGGTCAACCTAATGTGTTTGTTAACCTTCATGTTGGTTATATTGAGGTTGATATTAGAAATATGATAGAAACTATCGAAACCCCCATTTGGGGTAGACTTTAAACCAAATGGTGATAGAATGGATGCAACAATCAAGAAAACACAAAGGCTTTAGATGATACCTCTGTTCTTATTAATAAGAAAGGTAAGAAACTAATTATAGATGATGACCCATTTGATTTACATCTAGATGTAGAGATTTCATGTTCTACTATTGTCAATACAAGGATTGCAACAACAAATAATGATCTTTATAATGATTACAATATTAAGGATGAGGATGATGACCTACTTGAAGCTTTTTATGAGACATCGACTTCCGGGTGTGGGCACGCGTCCACGCGGGCACGGATGCTCCAAAAGCAACACCGGTGATTTTAAAATTTATAATGCTCGATGACTAATTCTACCCTGGCTCTAGGCAAATGCACCTATCGTTTGGGTAATATAGCAATAAAGAGATCGATCCACAAAGACACTGATATAAGTACTAGCTCAAACTTAAACTATTATCTAGTTTACAATTCAAGTTTGTTTTAATATATTAAAAACTAACAATTAAAATCCTAAGTACTGACTAATTCCTAAAAGGATAGATTCAAGAACTTGCAAGACTAAGGAGAAAACAAATATGAAATAGAGCATCCACCCAGACTTTGACTCATATTTGATTATATTGAATCCACACAAACATCAAATACTCATCTAATCTAGGTATATTAGATAAGTTTAGTTCATAACAACAAGAAAAGAACAAGAAATTAACAGGGAAAGAAAATAAACCAAGGAACCAATGAAGAACCCTAGCTCAATCTTTTAATTCCATTGATAATCTTGCTCGATCTTGCTTCTAATTATGTTTCTCCACCTCTAATTTGCTCCTCTGATATCAAACCCTTGGTTCTTGGAGGCTTTTTGGCTTTTTGGACGAATCCTAAACCTAAAAATCCAAGACAAGACACTTAATTCTGAAAATTTCATGCTTTATATAAGTATCAATGTGCTGGCCGCTCTCACAGCCCGTGCCATTGCCCGTGATAGCCTCCTATGAGTTTTTCCCTTTGATTGAGAAGTAGAGAGCTCTCACGGTCCTTGTCACAGCCCGTGATGGGGCCTGTGAGAAACTTCTGTTTATCTGCGCCTATGTTCTGACTACTCTCACGGGCGAGCTTCTCACTGTCATCGCTCGTGCCATTGGCTGTGACAGCCTTCTGCCTTCCATTCTTTAGTATTCTCACGGGCTGTCTCACAGGCAATGAGGCAGTCCTGAGCCTTAATTTATCGTTCTGTTTTGATGCATTTTCTTCGCCTTTCGAGTCCGAACCATGAAATAGTTTCTCTTAGCTTTGGAATCCAATTAATCGCTTTGAAATGGCTAAAAACACTAGAACAAATACATTAAATTCAATTTAACAAGTAAAATTCACCAAGAATATAGGGTAAAATAATATATAATTTGCTAGTTATCAAAAAGAAAGAAAAGATAAATAAAAAATATATTTTTTTTGGAGTTGAAGCCTTTTTTGAACAAGCTTGTTAGCATATTCCATGGAATGGGAATTAAACTCCAAACCATTCTCCCTTATTGCAAAGGATAGGGGGTTGTTTGAAAAGAGGTTGGTTGTTTGGTTCAGAAGCTAACTAATTTTATAAAAAATAATTAATGGAAAAAGACCTTAATTATTTTAGATTTAATTTAGAAAAATTAATTTGATTGTGAAATCCTAGGTTAGTTTTTAGGATTAATCAGAAAAAATGTACAAAAAACGTTACCATTTGGAATTTACCTTTTGCTTGTGACATCAAGGAATGGGAGGTTCGAAGGGCTTGATTAGATCAGAATGAGTCTCCGTAGTGTTTTAAATGTAATTTGAGATGAATTTCAGCTGAGGTTCGGTATCATAAAATTATTGAGTGAAAAATTTAGCAGGGTTTGGAGAATAAAAGTTGTCAAAAATAATAACCAGAGGGTCCTATTTATAGAGGAATTTCAACTTGGTCTACAAGAAAGGTTTTCGCACACCTAGGAGGCTCGACCAGCACGCGAGGGGCTGGAGCGCACACGGAGGCCAGAGGGCTACAACGTGCACGCGAGAGCTTTGCGTATACACCAGGTACTCTACATACACGAGCTCCTTGCGTGTTAGAGAGCTCCTTAGTGCACACGTGTGCTATACATGTTTCGACTCAGTTTGACTTGGTTTGATTTTTTCAAATTTTATAACTTTTTAGGCTCATTTTAAGTCGATTTAGGTCTGGTTTGGGCCTATGGGCTCATATTGGTGGTTCGAATTTAATGGTGTAAAAATAAGGATTCACACTTTATTAAAGAATGCTTTTACTAAAAAGATCCCTAAAGTAGATGATAAGCTTTCTAAATGCACAAAAATAGAAACATAGATAGAGGAGGATGTTGATCAATCCATTAGTCTTAATATCAATGCTAATGGAGAAATTTGTGACTATGAATACTCTATGACTTACAAAACATTGATAGTGAGTTTGATTATAAAGAGAAAATGTGGTTCCCTGAATTTAATAAGGCTACAAATATGAATGATCCTAAAATAAAAGAGGGAGTAATATTCAAAAATAAGGAAGATTTCAAGAAAGCTTACATTCAACCCTCAATAAAACTAAGGTTCCAAATATAATTTCCAAAAAAATGACATGGTGAAATGCATAAGTACTTTAATTAGACATATGAATGTAAGATTTTCTTTTATGCCAATTCAATAAAAAAATAACTCAATTGGATAAAAGTTTCCAAATGAGGAGATTTAATATGGTTCATAAGTGTCTAAGAAAATTATGTAACTTTCATTTCAATGCCAGGAGATTAGGAGACATGTACCTTAAGGATTTCAGGAGTGAACCTAACTGGTTATTACTAGGAATGATGTAAAGAGTGAAAAGGGATACATCATTATGGATTGGAATTTTAGGGAAATAGTGTTAAATTTTAGGGATCATGCACAATGGAAAAACATAATTAATTCCCTAAAACCCGCTAGGATCTACGAATTCAACAAGAACAATTAGGGTTTCTTTTAGTACTTTATTATAGTGAACTTAAGGTGAAAGTGATCGAGGCAGTATTAAGGAGAATCTACTAGTACGAATTAGATCTGCTCGCCTAATCAAGAATTAATCACACATGAACAAATTTGATCACCGGGTGTTGTTACAACAACAAACACACCCTACCAGTATCCACACAAATGAACAGAAGCAAACTTTAGTGTGTTAGCACTACATGTTGAAAAAAATTATTTTCCAAATCTTGTTATTTTTCTCTATAGGATTTGAGTTTATATCTTCTACATTTTCTAAAAAACACGCTTTAAGAAACAATTAACATTACAAAAGTATTTATGTTTCTTAATATGAGTCTAGGCTTAATATTAAATACATTTTTATCTACTAAACACAAATTTACTATTTAAATATATTATTAACCCATAGAAATTTATTGAATTTTATTTTACTATTTACAATGAATTATGTAATTGGCCTAGGGTATAAGTTATTCATTGAATTTAGTCAAATCTAGGTTAAAATAAATTCATCTTTTAGTATCTCAAATTTCTTAATATGTTTGACCCAGTAGATTCATATGAGACTTGAATCATATTTCTGATCCATAGGTCATAAGCAGCCTCCACCAAGACAATATGACTACCTAAGACAAATGAAAGTTAATGATGTGACACAACTTAATATATAGCTAATGATATAAGTCCTTTTGTCATGCGATATTGTGATTAAGCATTAGGCATGAATGGTGTCATTCTTATATAGATTAATTGAATTATTTCTCAACATATAAGTAGATTGACTAAATAAATGTAAATGATACTATGAGGCCCTGCCCGTATGCCAGATGTGCTCCTCAAGATTTTGCGCTTGAGGAAACCCCTTCCTTGGGGGGATTGTGCATTAGTGGTTGGTTTATTTTAAGTCTCACAAGGAATGACCCCCTATGGGAAAGTTGATGCAAAGTGTGTGTGAGTGAGTTTCCACTTAATCATTTTAGAAAAAAAAATTATTTTCAAGGCAATTAAGAAACTTTTTGATTTGTCTCCAAAAAATGTAGTTTTTCCAAATGGAAAGGGACTAGCCTTCGAATTAAAGTTGGATTTGGAAACTCTAAATTTGATTTTTAAATCAGTTTATAAAAAAAATATATTTTCTGCTTTTGGCATTCAACAAGATGGATTCAGTCTAAAAAAAAGATTTTTATATATGCATGGGGAGTTATAACATGATACATGAATAAATATACATAATAAAAAAATGATGCATGACAAAATAATTATGAATGACAAGTGATAATATGAACAAAATTAAAGGAATGTTAGAATAATATCAAAAATAATAAAATAAGTAGAAGGAGTCCCTCATCTAACCATTAAAGTACTAGGAATGACACACATCCCCAATAAGTGAAATAAAAATTGAAAAGCATAAATAAAAAAAAATTAAATTAAATTACATGAAAAATGACATATTTAGGGGTCTCTCCTCTAGCCATAGGGTATAGGAAAGACATACATTTTCTTTTTAACAAATAATAAACAATAAACTAAAATAACAATAATAATGATATAAAAAATGTTCAAATAAAAGAAAAATAGCAAAAAAGTGATACGAATAATGGAAATAACAACATAGCCCTAATGAAAAGTGTAAAAAAAAATAAATCAAATGGTCATAAACACAATTTTAAAGTAAAGAAAAAGGGAAATAAAAAAAATTTTAGACTTGGAGCTCTTAGAGACAGAGCATGCTGGCGTATCTCTTTGAATGGGAATCAAACCCCAACCCATTTTCCCTTCTTTTGAAGTTAGGGTTGTTTTGAAAAAATGGGTTGGATGGGTGTTCAGAAACTAATTCATTTTAATTCATAAAATAATTAACCGATAGGCTATTAGTCAAATTCAGTGTTTGAATTTGGAAAAATGATTTTTGAGTAATGTGTGTTTCCTAGTCAGTTTTAGGAAATGAAAATGAGAATCGAATTAAGAAAAGGTTCAAAAGTTATACCTGTGCTTTTCATCAGCAAGGAACTAGAGGGACTGATGATTTGACAAGGCTAGATCATATCTCCATAGTGACCAGATAAAAAAAAAACAAAGAAAAATATTTTTTGTGTTTTGAAAAAGCTTAAGAATCGAATTAAAAACTAGTTTTAATCGATTCATTGTGTGTTTAGTGCATTTAAAAATAAAAATTACAAGCAATTCAACATCTAGAAAAAAGTTGTCTGAAAGATACCTAGTGGTGCCTATTTATAGGAAAATTGACTTGGAAAACATGTAAAATGAAGCACGTACTTTAAGGGTTCAATGCATGAGTAGAGGACTCTGCTCATAAGTAGATCCCTCTGAGCATGAGTAGAGCTCTCTGTAAATTTGGAGAGTGCTATGCTCATACGTAGGGCCCTTTGCTCATGAGCAGAGTGCTCCGTGTGTGAGCAGTTTGGTTCAATTCGGTTCGGTACGATTTTCAATATTTTTCAGGTTTTAAGTCTATTTTAAGTTGGATTTGGACCTGATTTTAGTCTATGAGCTCATATTGAAGAATTGGACCTAATAGTGTCAAATGAAGGGGTTTTTGTGAGTTTTTAGGTCCATTTTAATTAATGAATTTGTCTTAATGATACAATCTGGATGTGGAGAATTTTACATGTAAACTTTTTCTATTTGAATTTTTCGTCCGAGGCACTACCCCCTTGATCCCTATTATGTTCCTAAAACTTTAAATTTAGTTGAGAGTCATGAGGGCACTGATACAAAATTGAGGGTCCATAGATGCAACCTATCATCACATTTGAGCACAACCATGCATTTCTTTCAATTTTACTGATCATGGATCCCATAGACATCTTTCTAATTACAAGAGAGATAAATCCAGTATACATCATTCATATTCCTTTATATGATTTATTTTATGCCTAATCATAGTCTTTATTATAATCTTATTAAAGATTATGTTTAACCATGTCAAGATATAAGAATTTTCATGTAGGAATCCATGGCTACTTCATGTCAAAGGACTAAATAAGGATTGTTGTAATGAAAATTACTTATGACGATAATCCATAAAGTATTCTTAGTGGGTCTATCTAGTAAATTGGTCTCTTTAATATACGTATGTTTTTGATTTAGTATCACATGTTAATGATCAATAAAACATGGTCATCAATTAGATGACATACTAGTCTTTATTCATTTTTTTCTTGCCTAATGAGAGACTAAAGATTATTAAGAATAGTTATTCCTTTTACCTTAAGGTTTTACTATCAACTCACATTATTGATGACATAAGGCAGAATAAATTATTCATGGAATCATTTTAAAATAAAAATAAAAATAAAAGTAAAAATAAAAATAAAAATAAATTGCCACTTTATTAAAATGTAACAAATGGTAGTATCTTACCCAAGTTAATTAAAGAACCATATTAGGCCTAATAAGACATGTATCAAACTCCCATAGGTCTAGTATAACTATCATGCTTTGACTAAAGGAGTGGCTTAGTCAAAGGATCAACAACATTATCATTTATAAGTACTTTGCATATCTTCACTCCTCTATCTATAATCTCCTTGATGAGGTGACAACATCTGAGCTTCTGTTTGGATCTTTGGAATATTGTTCCTTAGCTGTGTTGACCAAATCCTGCAAGTGCACAATTCATTCATAAGTAATATACAGTAAGTAGAGTATCGATCGTATGAGAAAGGGGTGAAAAGTACCAATTCAATTGATTCTAACTATTATTTAGACTATCGAAATAGAATGACACTTAAATGCGTAAACTAAAAACTATAGCAATGCAATTATAAACTTCAAATGCAGTGATTATGAGAACCTAGGACTTGGGTTTCATTGGACAACTACCTATGTTAATCATAACGAATTATGCTTGTCACTTAATAATAAATTGCAAAGCCTGATTTTCTAATTTTAACACAACTCTCTCTCAAGGTGGAATGTTAACATCCCAACTGCTCCTAATTTTACTCTCGTGATATCAGGAAAACATGTTGAATTCATTGAGTTCTTTAAAATCATTGTTCATGCCTCATATGATGTATCTTTATCTTTAAGTGATACTAAACATATGTCAATTGATTAATAGTTCTGAAATTAATTCACAACCCTCACTTGTAAACTCAATTTCTTAAATCAATGATTAATTGAGCAAAAAAAATCCTAGCATTAAGTTATAAATCAATTGATACAATTTATACAAAATATAACAACACATACAATTAGCACATCACATAGGTAAACTAACCAACTACATCCCAAGTCCTAGATTCGAGATTTAATTACTCATATTAAAAATAATTAAATTTAATAAATACACTAAACATAATCTTTGAAATAAAATAAAATAAAACAAAGCAAAATAAAACAAGATTATAGTTAAAGAAAATAAAACTCTTGAAAAACTTGGATGAAGAAGTCTTTAATTCCTGAGTCTTCCAAGAAATCTCCAATAATGGTCTATGGAGGTAAGAGTTGGTGTTTTTATTATAATTTATGGAGACTTTCTTAATCTCTTAAAATTAGAGTTTTCTAAGAATTTTCTCTTACCTAAAATACTCCTCAAAATCTAGAAAAATAGAGAAAATGTTTGTTAAATTCGTAGGTGCAATTATGCAGACCTGTGCATTATTTCCAGCTTGCTTGTGTAGAGCTTCTTTGCCTTGGACGACTTCAAATTTCCTAGCACAGCTTATGAAGAATTTTCAACATACCTGTACACAATTAAAACCTTTCTTTTTCACTCCTTTTTGCCTCAAAAAAATTTCAAACTTTAATTTCATGACTCCAAGCTTTATCAATCGATCTTGAAACACCATTCTTCTCCAATTTAACCTAAAATTACTAGCAAAAACTACAAAACAATAAAAGAAAACATAAAATTGAACAAAATGGAAATAACTAAAACAAACAAAAAAATTAGGTGTTAATCTCTAAATTTTAGTAGATATTTACCATAAATTGCTCAAGAAAATATATCTAAATTTAGGTACATAAACTTGTGCAATCACTCCATTATTATCATAATATAAATCCATTAGATTTGTAATACTGGAAACAACAGCAAGTCAATTATGAATTTTTTGATCCAAACAACTTTGTTAGCTACTTTTGAAGCAAATATGTACTTAAATTTAGTTGTAGTTACAGCCATAGTTTCTTTGTTAGAACTCCTCTAGCTCACTACGCCTCCACTTAAGTATAACATATAATCTGATTATGATATGAAATCATCTTTGTTAGATTAGATACTAGCATTTGTGTAATAATTTACAACCAAATCCTTTTCTTATCCTCTATAAACCAAGAATACATTTTTAGTCTTACTTAAGTATTTAAGAATGTTCTTGACTATTGTCAAATGAGATTCATATGGATCTGTTTGGTATCTAGTGGTTATGCTCAAAGCATATGATGTATCAAGTTGAGTATATAACATGCCATACATGATAGATCCTACAATAAAAGCATTTGAGATCTTGCTCATGTGATCCCACTTATCGTGTGTGTTAGGACACCGAGTCTTGCTAAGAATTATGCCGTATGAAATTATTAAGAATCTTTCTTAGTGAACCTTTTTAGTACCTTGTCAAGTTATGTACTCTAACTTAGACCTATATGCCTTCTAAATCTATAGATAGTTCTAAATGCCTAAACTATAAGCAATTTTGCTTAAGTCTTTCATTAAAACACACTTCCATAACCATGATTTAACATTTTTGTAAAACAGGGATGTCATTTCCAATGAGTAATATATCATCAGTGTATAGAACAAGAAAAATTATTCCATTCCTACTAATGAAGCTAAAAATTTTTATTGCTTCACCAAATTGAAGATTCCATCTTTGAAATGCTTGCTTTAAGTTATAAATAGATCTTTGAAACTTGCATACCTTTATGGAATTCTTAAGGCTAAGAAAACCTTCTGGCTTTGTCCTATACACATCCTTAAGTAAATTTCCATTAAGAAACATTATCTTAACATCCATTTACCATTTCTCATAGTCAATATGTAGATTTGCTGAGAATAATCCTAATGTAATTTAGTAAAGATATTGATGAAAAAGTTTCATCATAGTTTATACCATGAGTTTTTTTGAAACCTTTTGCTACTAGCCATGTTTTAAAGGTGAGCACAATCCCATCCATAAGAGTTTTCTTTTTGAAAATCCATTTGCACCCATTAGTTTTTAAACATTCAAATGGATTAATCAAATTCCAAACTTGATAATCATATATGGATTGCGTTTTTAACTTCATGGCATATGACCATTTGTCAAAATCTAGACCAGACATTGCCACTTGATAGCATGTGGGATCATTCTAGTCTATGAGCATAATATCATTGATTGTCAACCATGATAAATCCATATCTCTTAAGAGTATGATGAATCCTCTAGACTTTCTTAAGTCTGAGTAACAACTTAACAAATGGGTGTAAGTCTTGTTATGGTTCCATTCTAGGATCAATATTATTTTGTGTTGTTTGAATTTCTCCAAGTTATACTTTACTCCTACTAGTTCCTTTAGAAATGAACTCTCTTTCCAAAAAGATACAATCACAAGCAACAAATACTTTGTTCTAAAAAACATTACAGAAGTAATATCTCTTGGTTTCCTTGGTATAACCAACAAAAATACACTTATCAAACTAAGGAACTAGTTTATCTAAAACTTGACATTTCACATAATCTTCACACCCCACATCTTTAGAATAAATAATCTAAGGTAGTTCCTCATCCATATCTTTTGAAATGCTTTGGATGGAATTTGGTTTATTATGATTGCAATAGTTTCTAAGGCATAACCCCAAATCGAAAGTGAAAGATCTATTTGACTCATCATAGAAACCATTTTCAAGAAAGTTCGATTTGTCTTTTTAGATACACCATTCCATTATAGTGTTCTTGGAGGAGTTAATTATGAGACTATCCCATAATCTCTAAGATCATCAGAAATTTCTTAACTTAAATATTGTTCATCACGATCTGATCGAAGTGCTTTAATATTTTTCCCAAGTTAATTTTGTACTTCATATTTAAATTCCTTAAACATTTCAAAGGATTCAAACTCATGTTTGATTAGATATAGATAGCCATATCTACTAAAATCATCAATAAAAGTAATGAAGTACAAAAAACCTCCTATTGCATTTAGACTCATTAGCCCATATACATCACTATATACAAGACCCAATAAGTCATTAGCCTTTTCACTATGACTTGTCAAAGGGTTTTAGTCATTTGATCTAATAAACATGATTCATAATTATCATAAGATTAAAAATTAAATGAATTAAAAAATCCATCTTAATGGAGCTTTGAAATGTGATTCTCGTTTACATGACCCAAATGAAATGCTAAAGAAAGGTTTTATTTAAATCATTTGATTTAAGTTTCTTTAAATTTATGTTATAGATGCATTTATTATTAAAGCTTTTCAAGATTTAGAACATAAAGACCATTTGAAGAAGGAAAATTCCTAAAGAAAATGTCTCCATTTAAGATAGAGTAATTATTATTCCCAATAATAAAGTAAAGACCATTCTTGTCCATAATAGAAATAGAAATAACATTCATGTTCATAACAAGAACAAAATAACAATTATTTAATTGTAAAATAGGTCCACTAGGAAAAGCTGATTCATATGTCCCTATAATTGATATAGCAACTCTTTCTTTATTTTCAATGCATAGGTCTATGAGGCCTTATCCGATCTTGGGCCGCCAGAGCATGCCTCGAGCCTCTCACTTTGAGGAAACCAACCGCATGGGGTTATATTACATATCGCATCAGGTTTTGGCCAAGTCTCACGTGTGGAGAACCCCTTATGGGCTTGTTGGGTGCATTGTGTGTTGTAAGTCGCCACTTAATACTTTAGAAAATCATTTTATTTTCAAGGTGATTAAGAAATCATTTTAACTCCATAAAATTGTTATTTTACCCAATTTTAAGAAAATACGAGCCTCGAACCAAAGGATGCATCCGAGGACTCGTGATTGATACAAATATTGATTTTAAGAAAATAGGTTCAGTTTCTTAATAATTTTTGCTGATATGGTTCTGATTAAAAAGATTTTCATGTATGCATGGCATATTGGCATGGTTCATGAACAAAATAAACATTTAAAATGATGCATGGACATGATTTATGACATGAATGACAAAAATAATATGAAAGCGATAAAAAAAGCTGATAAAAAATAAATAGAGGTCCTTCCTCTAGTCCAAAAAGGTTATTAGGGAAAACACAAATTCCCAGTGATAGATCATGATAAAAATAGAATGAAAATAAAATAAAATTACATTTAAAATAGTAGAACACAAAAGGGATCCCTCTTCCAACCCAAAAGATATGGGAAGGGCACACATTTCACAATAACAACAAATATAAAGGAAAGGCAACAATAAAAAGGAATATATAATAACAATAAAAATAAAATAAAATAAAATAAAAAGAAAAATGAAAATAACAACAAAAGGAAGAAAAATAATATGTGAAGTTGAAGCCTTGAAACGGTTTACCGGTGTATCCCTTTGAATAGGAATCAAATAGCCACATCGTTCTCCCTTCTTGCGAATGGTTAGGGGTTGTTTTGAAATAGTGAATTGGTTGGTGTTTGTTCAGAAGCTAACCATTTTTAATTGTAAAAGGTTAACCAAATCAGTCTTTAATTAGTTCAGTTTTAGATTTAATGAAAAAGGAATTTTAAAATGTGAATTACCTAGATCAGTTTTTAAGGTTTTAATTCAGAACCAAATAATAATATATTACCATTTAGATGTATTATCTTTATCTTCCATTGATGTGGAATTGGTAAATTGGATGATTTGATTAATCTAGAATGAATCTCCGTTGTGAGCAAAAGGATTTCTGATTGGACAATTCGGCAGAGGTTTGGGTTTTTAGTAATTAGTTTGGCAGAGCGTCAGAGTCGAAAAGTTATTCAAAAGGTGACTGGAAAGGTTCTATTTATAAGAAAAATTGAACTAGATAAATTAGGAAAATCTAGCGCATGCTTCATGCCTCTAGGTCGGTTTTAGTCCAGTTTGATTCGGGTTAGTTTGGTCTGGTTCAGTTTAGTTTGACCTAATATTTGTATTTTTGCAAGTTCAGGCTCGTTTTGAGTCCGATTATAGGTTTGTATTGATGGACTAGATCTAATGGTGCAAAATTCAGGGTTCACAACTGCCCCCTCATTTGAATTAGCTTTAAGTAGAAGGTGATTCTGATGGTAGTGAACCCATAGGTGCCTTGTCAGACTCTGGGCTTATGACAATGCTATGTTAGATTTTAAGCTTGTTGCCATGCCTTGTTAGATTTTGGGCTTGTCGCCATATCAGACTAGGGCTTATGCCATCTCAACTTCTAGGCTTACGGTGTGCCAAGTTGGGGATTCCAAACATTGTAATTATCATGTGGATCTTGTTAATAATGTCATATGTGCTTTTGGGTTTGTTGGATGTCAAAGTTGTGCCGTGTAAGGCTTTGACCTTGTTAGATTTTATGCATTAATAGGTAGTTATAGTTCCTTTTTGTATTTGTGGAAGGGGAACTTCAAGAGGATGCCCCCAGATATGTGTTGGACAATGTAGGGATTTGGGGGGAGATGCATGAGATGCATACTAAGTATGGCCCACTGTGGGTCCCTGTTTTGTAAAAACTTTATATTTTATAAAACTCACTTTTTCTAAAATTGTGTTGCATTTTTCTCATGAAAATTTATTTTTTAGTAAGTGATGCAAGAACCTGAACAAGGTTGAGAGGATCAACCTTGATCAATACAAGGTTTGGTGATGCTTTAGGTTGTGAAGATTGATTGGGTACTTTTTAGTATTTAGTACTTAGTGGAACATGTGTTTAAGCTTATTATTGATTTTGATGGAATTGTTATTTTAAAGCTCGAGGTTAGGAAGGCTTTGTTAATTGTTTGCTTTAGTGAGAAAGGTTTTTTGGGGTTTGAGTGACACTGAAAGTGATATGACAAACCCGTGTGCCATGGCTGTGATGCCTTTCAAATTCAAGGGTCTGACAAATGATGTGTATTTGGGCAATAGGTAAAGGTACCCAGATGGGTGAAGCAAAGTTTGTGGATGGGTTGGTTATTTAGTCCAACATGACGCTTAGGTTTAATGGTGATTATTGCTCCATTGGGGATTTGTTATTAACTTTGCATTAGTTGACTCCACTTAGGGAGTAGTCATTGGTCGACTCCTTTGGGAGTTTAGTTGTGCCTGGTTCTCACTTGGGCGATGGTTTGAGGAATCTACTGGGGAAATATTGATGTTTGAGAGATCCACTAGGGATGAGATTGGTTCCTTGGGGAATTGTTATGTTTGAAACATGTTTGAAGGATGAAGGGTGAGTGACTTGTCAATTTTATTTGAGAGGTCTATTGGAGATGCCCTTTTGAAAGAGGATGAGTGATTTAGAAAAATTCGTTTAAGTTTCAATTTTCCCTTTATCATAATCAAAAGGTGAATAAGAATTTAATAAAACACATTACTTTGATTAAAAGCTGTAATTTTTGCCTAAGTCACCCTTCTGGGTTTTCAACTTAGTGGGCTGCTTTGATTGTTGCCTGGACTGTCTTTTTTTGATTTTCAGTCTAGCATGTTGTACCCTAACTTTTGCTTAAGCCGCCCATTTTGGTTTTTAGCTTAGCGGGTTTCATTCTTTTTTCAATTTTCTCTTTATTATTTATTTATTTATTTATTTTTCCATGCTTGTCAAAGAGCCTGAATGAGATGAAATGTGAAAGACATTGAGTTTTATTATATGCTTTGGACCTTACCTAATGAGGGTTGCCTACATATCTCTTTACAATGTATTTTGACAATTAAGAACATAATGAATTTTTGGAGAATCAGGTCCACATAGTTCTTGTTACATAAATGATGATGATAGAAATGCAATGTTCAAATAAAGTATATCTTGAGTTGATCCTATTTTACCGGATGATTGAACTTATGGCTGCCGATGTTCATCTAATAGTCATGATCTTCTTGATGATAAATGGACTATTCTAGGTCTTAATTTTCCCTTTGGATCCAATATGGGTTGTCTTATTTCTTTGAGGACCAGGTTACCTTTGTGTAGGTTTCTGTCTTTGACCCTTTTGTTAAAATGCCTTGTAAGTTTGAGTTGGTAGTTTTGAGCTTGGTGAAGGGCTCCCATGCACTTCTCATCGATAAGGTTGAGTTGATCAAAGTAGGCCTATTGCTAGTTAGCATATTTGATTTGACTATGTTGGAGAAATCGAGCAGATTGAGCTTCAATTTTATGGGTAGGACTGCTTCTATCCTATATTCCAGTGAGTAAGGTGTTGCCTTAGTGGCCTATTTTTATGAGGTTTGGTACCCAAGGAGGGCATTTTGCATGTGGAGATGCCAACTTCATGATTGTTGATCATTTTTCTTTGGAGAATGTTAAAGAGCCTTGTTAGTTGCTCCATTGGCTTCTATAAGGGAAAGACTTATGGTGTTGGATCTTTTCTTTTTACAGAAGAGTGGAAACTTCTTTTAGTAGGAGTCATTATTTGAGATGATTTTAAAGGGAACACCACACCCTGTGATGATGTTTGAATTTTTTTTAGTCAAGGACTTGAGAAGGTGCAGCTTCTACTCACTTCGTGAAGTAGTTAATGACAAACAGGATGTGTGGTTGATTGGCTTAAAGAACCCATGTGGTAGTCAAGGGAAGCCTCTTTTATTAGATGTGATGATTTAGCTTTCATGTGCCTAAGTTTCTATTTGACAGGCTTGCAATTTGGATAATTTGGGATCTTGTGGATGACAAGCTTAGACCGAGAGTAGGCTTCTAGCCAAAACGATCTCTAAAATTTTGATGCTTGTCTCTATACTAGACCTGTTTCAGCATTCAAATGCAATGAATGTTGTTTTTGAAATGCTAATGAGTTTTTTAACAACATCAGTTATTTGATTTATTTTTATGATTCTCTTTTTCTGATTGATTAAACTTAGATTCACCAGTTAGAACACTAAAAGAGATGATAATAAAGAACTTGTTCATTTTATTTGGCCTCAAAAGGGATAAGTCATGGTTACATCATGTTGGAAATTGAAAGTAGGGGACAGTTTACATAGAGGACCCAAAGGTTTCATACTTAGAAAATTCAGACTTAGTTTACTTTGGCTCAGGAAGACTTTTCAGATTCAGCTTCCATTTCAGAATCTAGTAGGACCAGACTTTCTTCAAGGGACCAGTTGTTGGACTTCTTTGTAGCAATTTAGATTAAGGTAGGAGGCTTAACATTCAATTTTACCTAAGAGTCCATCTTCTTCATAGTCTTCAGAAGAGATTGATTGACAATCTTCAGATAGTGGCTCCTCATTAGAAAAGGCTTCAACCAGGAATAGAAGATACTTGGGACCCAACACCAATGATGTCTTCGATACAGGAGGTAATGGCAATGAGCGTAGTGAAACTTGGCAGGTATTTTGAGATATGATTAGTCTTTCTCAATGCATATGGAGTAAAATTTTTCATAACCATGTTAACTTGTTGAAATTCTGTTGGCTTGTTTACCATTTGTGAAGCTTTCTTCCTCTTCCTCATAATGAACAAGGAAAAGGTTTCTTTGGATTTTTACTTAGTGGTTTCAAGATCTCTTCTTATGATATTGATTTCATCATTATAAGTATACTATTTTACAAAATCATTACAAGTAGATTCCCAAGTCAATTTTTGAGAATCATCTAGCTCCATAATCCATCTAAGGGCAGAACCAGAGAGAGATTATTGAAATAACTGAGCAAGGAGGTAACCATTAATGCCTAAAGGGAGAAGAGAACCATCATAGATCTTGAGATGGTTTTTGGATTAGTTCATGCCATTGAACTTCTTAAAGATAGGCATCTTGAATTTCAGAGGTAGCCTTGCATTAGGGAAAAGGCTGAGGGATCTAACATCCACCATATTATCTCTTTTCTTGATTATTTTTAGAGTTTTCAATATCTCTTTATACTTTTCAACCAAATTTGTAAGGAGAGGATGATCTTGAGATCCCTTTTGGAAAGGATCCATAAGAGAGGTTATTGGAGTAATAACCCACGGACAGTTTGTGCAGGGGTAGTAGTTAGAGCAATGTCTTCAACCATGCGCTTTTTGCCAGAGTTTGAGAAGGTAGATGCATTGTGGTTTGGATAGATGCCAACTTGGGCCATCATGTATTGGACTTTTCCTAGGATGTTTTATTCTTGCTTTTGAGAATCTCATCTTACTTTTTCATGAAGTTAGCTAGCATGGAAGTAAGGTTAGCAGATGGAGCAATAACATTGGAAATTTTAGGGTTGGTAGCATTCTCATTGTTGGAACACATTGTGACCTTTACATTTAAAGGAGTTAGGGTATCAGCAATTTGGCATATCCATGACAGACTTTAGTTCAAAAGGCATAATTTGGGATAGTGTTTGATTTTGGCTTTGGAAAAAGTTTTGGCCTTATTCAGGTTCAAGATGGCATGATGCATGCATACATGTATGTATAAATGAAAATGGTTTCATGATGATATAGATATAACCAGAGCTTTAGGGTACATAGGACTTAAGGTCAAGTCTAATCATTACATGAAGCTTGGATGTTTGAAAGTTTCCCCAAAGACTAGAGGTGCAATATACCTAATCACATATGAATCAAAGAGATTTACATGGGTCTAATGGTTATGTGTAACCTCATTATCCCAACCAAAAGGATCAATGGGTACGCTTTGGGTGGGTGATTTCACTATCGCCAAAGCTGTCCCAAGAAGGGAAGCTCACTCGATGTTAATTTCTATGCGTGTTTTCCTAGATATAAAGGTGCATTTGAAGTGATGCATGAAATCGATTTCATATGATTTTAATTAAAAAATTTTTGTATCAAGCATAACCTACTTGGTTTTTGTTAGTTTCTAAACATCTCTAGTGGAGTCACCAACTGAGAGGCCCCGTCCGACCACGGGCTACCCAAGCACACCTCAAGTCTCTTACTTCGAGGAAATTAACCACGTGGGGTTAGATTGTGCATGGCGTTGGGTTTTGGCCAAGTCTCATGAGTGGAGAACCCCTTATGGGCCCGTTGGGTGCATTGTGTGCTGTGAGTCACCACTTAATCCTTTAGAAAATCATTTTGTTTTCAAGGTGATTAAGAAACCATTTTGAATCGATAAAATCATTATTTTGTCTAATTTTGAGAAAAGGCAAACCTCAAACCAAAGGATGGATTCAGGGACTTGTAATTGATAAAAAATATTGATTTTAAGAAAATAGTTTTTTCTTAATAATTTTGGCTTAAACTTCATATGGTTTTGGCTAAAAAGATTTTCATGTATGCATGGCATACTAGCATGGTGTGTGAATAGAATCAACATTTAAAATGATCTATTAATAGGATTTATGATATGAATGACAAAAATAATATGAAAGCGATAAAAAATAAATAGGGGTCATTCCTCGAATCCAACAAGGGTAATAGGGAAAGCACACATCTCTAATAACAAATCAAGATAAAAATAGAATGAAAATCAAATAAAATTACATTTAAAATAATAGAACACAAAGGAAATCCCTCCTCCAACCCAAAAGGTGTGGGAAGGGCACACATTCCTAAATAATAACAAATATAAAGGAAAGGCAATAATAAAAAGCAATATATAATAACAGTAAAAATAAAATAAAATAAAAATAAAAATGAAAAAAAAATAACAACAGGAAGAAAAACAATATTTGGGGTTGAAACGGCTTGCCGGCGTATCCTGTTGAATAGGAATCAAACCCCACGCCATTCTCCCTTCTTGGGAAGGGTAGGGGGTTATTTTGAAAAGTGGGTTCATTGGTGTTTGTTCAGATGCTAAAAATTTTTAATTATAAAAAATTAACTAAATCAGTCTTTAATTAGTTCAGTTTTAGATTAAATGAAAAAGAAATTTTGAAATGTGAATTACCTAGATCAGTTTTTAGGGTTTTAATTCATAACTAAATGATAACTAGCAAAATATACATTATTTTCTCTCATATTCTTGATTATTTTACTTGTTAAATTGAATTTAATGTGTTTGTTCAATTGTTTTCAGCCATTTCTAAGTAATTAATTTGAATTCTGAGCACGGAGGAACTACTTCAAGTTTCAGGCTCGAAAGACGAAGAAAATACGCGAAAATGGAGTGAAAAAGGTCCCAAGGTAGTTGGCACAGCCCGTGGTAGCCACCACTACCCATGTCAGCCAAAATAGAGAAACAGTAGCTTCCCACCGTGCCAGCCACCCGTGGGAGTTTACTGTCTAATTTGCAAAATTTGGCTAGTTTGACCCTGTCTCGGTATTTTCATTATAACTCAAGATATAGAACTCCAATTGAGGTGATGAAGGTACCATTGGAAAGATAAGAGAAATATATACAACTCTTAAGAAGAATATAAAGTCTAATTCCTTCATCGAGATATCTAAAAATTTGCTTGTAAATCAGACATCTGATTTTGTGTACCAATTTAACTTTTGCTGACTTGGCAAAAATTGGCCAATCTGTGCTTACACCTATCTAAACCCTAATGAGCCTTAAAGAAATATAAAAGGACATCACTTATATAAGAGAAAAGGGTCTTGGAGGCTCTCT
>CAOJBK011303625.1:0-15966 GCA_948294925.1 Codiaeum variegatum | reverse complement strand
TTTAATAAAACCATTAACCAAATAGGTTGTTAACCAAATTGAGCTTTGATTATGCAAAATGATTTTTGAAGTGATGAAATTGCCTAAGTTCATTTTAGGGCTTAATCTAATTCATTTTTTTATTAAAAATAAATAGAATTTAGATAAATAATACCTTAATTCAGAGTTAAAGGGCTTAAACCAGTTCATGTTTATAAAAAATGGAATTTTAATAAAGCATGCCTTAATTCAGATAAAAAAGGCTTAATTAATTTAGATTTAAAAAGGAAAAGAGGTATATTGTACGCAATTTACCTTTTGCTTGTTGGGTTTGGGAACTGGTGAGTTTGATGACTTGATAAAAATAGAGCAGGTCTCTGTTGTGATAGGATAGGGCTAGTGTCTATCTGAATTGAAATTGAAGGAACTTAACTATTGAATTGATTGGAAATAGAGTACTTTTCTGTGAGTTTCTGATGATTAGGATCGATTTGGAAGGAGTTGTAGTGCCTAGGAAGTGTTTAAGGGTGTCTGATTACATCTGGGGAGTGAATAGTATGGTTAAAAGTAGTTTTGTGTGGCTGGAAAATTTAAAACCCTGAACAATTCTGAAGGTCAGAATTTATAGAAATGTAAGCCAGAAAACCTTAGGAACCACACACATGTGTGGGACTAAAACATGCTATGTTTGCACCAAAAGCAGGTCGTTTGGTTCGGACGCCAGTGCTCTGGGCCCGATTTTCTAGTTCTAGTTCAGTCTATTTCAATTCTATTTTTGGGTTATCTAGGTACGTTCGAAGTCCAATTTGAGCTTGGTTTAAACCGTTGGGCTCATATTGACGGGCCAAATTTAATGGTGTAAAAATATGGGCTTTTCCTTGAGAATGTGTCCAGATATGCAAAATTTTCCATGTAAACCTTGTAATCTAAATTATGAGTTTTTCCTAGACAATGTGTCCAGATACAATAAGGGGCTCCGCCCCTTGACCCCATTTTGTTCCAAATCTTTAAGTTTGGTTGAAGCAAAGGATGATTCTAGAGGTACAAAATTAAAGGTTCACAGCTGGCCCCTCATCTGAATTTGCTTTGAGCAGATGGTGATTTTGATGATAGTGAATCCACAGGTGCCATTTTAGATTATGGGCTTGAGATGGTGCTATGTGAGCTTCTAGACTTGTGACCATGTTAGATTCTGGGCTTGGCAATTATCATGCAGATCTTGGTGATCATGCCTTATCAACTTATGAGCTTGTAAGAAGTTGATGTTGTATTGCGTGAGGCTTTGACCTTGTTAGATTCTAAGCTTTGAAAGGTAGTTATCAGATCTTTGCATTGGGGTTAAGACTCATTTGAGATGATGCTCTCAGTTATGCATTGGATGATGCCAGTAATTGGAGGGAGATGCATGCTGAGTATGGCCCACTATGAGTCTTTGTTTTGTAGAAAGCTCTGCAAAACTTTAATGTTTGTATGAAATTTCCACTTTTCTCAAAATTATGATGAAAACTTGCTTTTGAGAAATAAAGTAGTTTGTAAATTGGCCCATAGATAGAGCCATACTTTAGCCATATGATACATGGCTAGTGCATGAAATTGGAGAACGTAAGTACAATCAACCTCAGGAAATACGGTATGGAATCTCTGCCACCATTTAGCCATCTTGCTGTATAAGATAAGCTTTTCTATTAGATACTTAAGCGAACTCTAAACAATGAGGATATGTGTGACATATGACCCTAAATAATGTCTCAGCTTATGACATACCCATACTAGAGCTAGGCAGAGCTTCTTAATATATTTGTATTTGAGTTCATGAGTAAGCATCTTCTTACTTAAGTAATAGATGGCATTCTCTTTATGGGAGTCTAGGGCTTTTTGTACTAGCATTACCCTCATGTCTTCTTCAGTAATAGTTAAGTAAAGCAATAGAAGTTGACCGAGCCTAGAAGGCTATAGAACTGGTGGACTCAGTAGGTATTCCTTAATTTGTTCAAAGGCTTTCTGGAACTCTTCACCCCACTGTTTAGAGGAATTTTTCTTGAGAAGGTTGAATATTGGTCCTCAGGTGTTTGCCAACTGGTTGATGAACTGACTAATGTATTGAAGATGGCCTAGAAAGCCCCTTATCACCTTTTTAATTTTAAGAGGCAGCATGTCGAGATTGGCTTTAGACTCTGTAGGATCCACTTCGTTGCCTTTCTTGCTTACCACGTACCTAAGGAATACTTCAGATGAGGCTCCAAATATGCATTTGTTAGGGTTTAACTTGAAATTTTACTGTCGAAGTCTAAGGAAGAACTTCTCAAGTTCTTACAGATGCAATTCAGGGGTAACACCTTTTAATGACCATGTAATGTACATATACCTCCACTTCTTTGTGCATCAAGTCTTAGAAAACTATGGTTGCCATTCTCTAGTAAATGGCTCTAGTATTTTTCAGTCCGAACAACATTACTCTAAAGCAGTAAGTTCCCCATTCCATGATGAAAGCTGTGTTCTCCTCATTTGGAGGATGGACTAGGATTTTATTATACCTCGTAGCTAGATCGATTAAGGAAACCATCTCCAAACTAGCTAGTGCATCGACCAAGAGGTCTATATAGGGTAGTGGAAAATCATCTTTAGGGCATGCCTTTTAAAGTCTCAATAGTCCACACAAATTTTGACTTTTCCATCCTTCTTTGGTACTGGGACGATGTTAGCCAACCAAGATGGGTAGTTAATTGGCTTAATAAAGTTGTGTGAAAGCTGTTTAGCTATTTATTCCATGATTGGAATAGACCATGATGGCTTCATGCACCTGAGCTTCTATTTAATAGGCTTTCATTCTAGGTATGCTGGAATCTTGAGGATAGTGATGCTTGGATTGAGTCCACTCATGTTGCTGGGCTGCCAAGTGAAGCCGTTTTCAAACTATTTGATGATAGCTTCAGTGACCTATTTGTTTAAGCATGCAAATGCAATGTATGCATTTTTAGGCATGTCATGAGTGCATGTGTTTATGGGTTCTTTAATTGCATCTTTTATTTCATTTATTTTATTTTCTTTTTAATTGAGGTCATATTTCTCAATTGGAACTGCAAAAGAAAATAAACAGATAGACTCATAACAAGAAAATTTGGAATTCTTATTAATGGAAATTGGAGATAGGTCAATGATTACATCAAACTCATAGTCAAAACTAGATGGACCGATTATATCAGTACCTGACTCAGAGGAAGAAGATGACTCAGACTTAGTGTCACTTTCAAATTCAAACTCAATATCTGATTCAGACTCATCAGCTTTGAAAGGGCTTTCATCATAGTGTCAGTTCTTTAACTTTCTATTGGCATGCTTTATTAGAGTGGAAAGGTCAGATTTCTCCTCCTTATCAGTGAGAATAGCTACTTTTCCAAAGAGGCTTACTTTCATGTTCTCTTCATAGTCATTGTCCAGGAAGTACAAAGGTTGGCGGTCTCGAATGGTCAACTTCACAATAGAAAATAGCTCAAATTTGGGCATTCTAATACTAGTCACTGGGCAAATCCATGGTTCAGGGAAAGCACAGTAAGGAACTATCTCCTCTTTTTTGATAGAATACCCTTTGAAGTTCCTAAAATATGGCCTTAGGGGATGGTTGATTTCACCCCCTTTGCTAGCAATACCAATATTTCATTTTCTTGTGATTTTACCTCCTCAATTTCTTCATTAGTGGGCTTAAAACCCAAGCCAAATTGTGGAATGGATGTAGGGTACTCATTAAACATACCTTATTGGTTCTTACCCAGGTCTATACCAGGGAAATAGGCCATGTGTTTGAGAATGTTTCCAACCATTAGATTGCAGTAAGGGTCAAAGTCCAAAATGACTATTTCTTTTTCATTGCCGTTAGTTTTAATGAATTGTACAAATGAGAAGCTGGATAAAGGATATGCCAACAACTTAACTGGATTTCTAAAATCTATATTGTGTAGAACTTCAGATTTACCAGACATGTCAGCTTTGATAGTGACTATGCCATTTTTTTAGAGGAAACTTAACCCTTTGGTCCAAAGTAGATGGGACAACCTTGGCCTGATGTATCCAGGGTCCCCAAAGGAGAAAGTTAAAGCACAATGGCACAATGGCACATCAATGACTTGAAATGGGACCTTAAAGGTAGTTGATTCCATGGTGACAGTCAGTGTTTCCACCCTAAGAACTTATCCTTTTTAGTTGTCATAGGTCCTCACAACATGATCAAAAGGGGTGAAATCAGTGACATTTAATCCCAAGAAATTAGCAACTTTTAATAGGTGGACATTGAGAGTAGAACCATTATCTATCAGAGTGATAGGGACAGTCTTTTCTTTAGTGATGATAGTAATGTATAGAGCATTATTATATGGTCTCCAAGAGGGATCTCATTGTCAGAGAAAGAGATGGATGCTCCCTTTGTAAAGCTTCTGATCTATGCAACTAGAGTTTCTAAAGTGATTTCAGGTGATATTTGAAACTGGCATGGACCTTGCAAAAAGCATGGCGATGAGGATAAGAAGACAAGAGCAAATTCCATATGGAGATGTTAGCTTGAGTCTTTTTGAGCTGCTTGAGTATAGGATCCTCTTCAGGTTTAGGAGTCCCCTTATTCTAAACCATAAGTTGATTTATAGATGCAGGAGTTACGGGCACTTGAGTTATTCTGCCACTTATAGTGATGGCATTTAATTCATCTCCCAAGTGTCGTAGGTTAATGATAACACAATAGTAGTCATTATAGACTGACCTTGCCAAGGAGGTTTGGCCAGTTGAAAGTGAGCAATTTAGGGAGAAGGACCTCTATAAGGAAGAATGGTCTTTTCTAGTGTAGTGGTAATTACTTTAGGGAACATCATTAGTAATGAGGTGCATCAAACCCCCTTCTTTAAATTCGTTCAAAATTATGTTCACGTTGTGCTCTGGCAAGGGATTTGTGTCAATGTTTGCAGCAGGCAATAAAAGCTCTTCAGCATCAATGAGATCTTGTATTTTATGTCTAAGTGTCTTATAATCATCAATTTTGTGCCTTGGCCCTTGGTGATAGTCGCACTTCTCAGACATGTTGAAGTTCTTTAGTAATAGATTAGGGATAGGCTTGGGCTCTAATGGCTGGAAGGCACCCTTCTCTAAGCACTGTTTTAGGAGATAGCTCATTGTTAATCCCCTTAGGCTGGTGAATTGTTTTCTTTTGATTTTTTTAGGTTTATGGGCCAAAATGGCATTTCCCTACCTTCCTTTTGAGTATTGTTGGTTTTCTTGAGTCAAGAGGACAAGGTTTGAGTTTCGTCTTTGATGAGGCCTGAGTCAACCCCATCTTCAAGGCATGTACAGACATAAATCAAGGCCTTGAAATTAGGAAAGTACTCTATCATCATTCTATCTCGATACATAGGTAATAAATTTTTAACAACTATGTCAATTTGTTCATGTTTTATTAGTATGTTTACCATTTGGGAGGCTTTCTTCCTCCATCTAGTTATAAAAGTAGGGAAGATTTCTTTAGGCTATTGTTTAGTAGTTTCAAGATTGCTTCTCTTAATATCAACTTCTTAATTATATGAAGATTGTTTTAAAAATTTAGTACAAGTTGACCACTAATTTAGTTTTTTAGAGTCCTCTAATTTTATAAACCAGGTCAAAGCCGCACTGGTAAGTGACTGTTAGAGAGCTGAGTAAGGAGCTCACCTTTAACTTCTAAGGGGTGAAGTGTCCCATCATAAATTCTCAGATGAGTGTTGGGCCAAGAGGTGCCATCAAATTTTTCAAAGCTTGGCATTTAAAACTTGGGTGGAAGCCTTGTATTAGGGAAGCAACTCATAGCCTTCACATCCATAACATTCTCTTTCTTCTTCAAAGCTTTTTCTCCATCTCTTTGTACCTTTTAGCCATAGTCTTGAGGAGCGAATGATCTTTAACCCCTTTTGGGAAAGGATCTACAGTAGGGGTAGCTGGGGCACTATTTCTATAGACAGATTGTATATTCATAACAATGATTTCATCAGCCAGAACTTCCTTTCCTGAATTTGATGAGGTGGAAGTAGGATTAGTAGTTTGTAGTCTGAATTAAGTTAGTATTGTTTAGACTTTGCCTATTATTGTCTATTCCTAGGCTTACATCATAGTTGAGAAAGTCTCTTATTGAGTCTTTAGAGCCTCATCTTACCTTTGTATGATCTCAGTAAGCATTCTGATAATGTCAGTAGGAGGAGCTGGTGAAGCCGGTGGAGTAGGTGGAGGTGGTGAAGAACCAGTGGCATCAACAGCGGGGTTGATGGTGGTGTTGTCTCCAAAGTTGGACATGTTGATCTTTTGAACAAGAGAAAATGGGGTATCAAAATTTTGAAAGATAAGCTAATGACAGGTAGGTATGAAAAAGGGTAAGTGTTTGAGGGGTTGGGTTTTTTTTGGAAAAGGTTCACTTAACCTAGTTTCAATGATTTAGATGTAGTGATGCATGCATGAATGAAAAAGGTTCCATGATGATAGGTAATATCAAAGTTATTAGGGTACATAGGACCTAGGGTCAACTCTAATCATTACATGAAAGCTAGGTGGTTTAAAGGTTCCCTAGCAACTAGAGGTGCAATATACCTAACCACGTATGAACCAAAGAAAGTTGCATGGGTCCAATGGTACATACGACGTCATTACCCCAACAAAAGGATTGAAGGGTATGCCTTGGAGTTGGATGATTTCACTATTAGCAAAGCAGTCCCAAGGAGGGAAGCTCAATCGATGTTACTCTCTATTCGTGTTTTCCTAAGCTAAGGGGGCATGTTAAATGATGCATGAAACCTATTTTCACACAATCTTAAGATAAAAGATTGTTTCATTAGAAAATAACCCACTTAAGTTTGATTCAGTTTCTAAAGGTCGCCAGTTGTGACGCCACATCCGAGCAATGCGTAGGATCTTCCAGCACACCTTCAAGTTTATGGCTTAAGGAAACCAACCACGAGGGGTCAGATTACACATGGCATCGCAGATTACGGATAGGTCCCACATTTGTGCATCAACATGTGTCCCTTGGAATGCATGTGGTATGAAGTGTGAGGAGTTTCCACCAAATCTTTAAGAAAAATAGTTTTCTATGATGATCAAGAAACCATTTTGATAAAAACTCCATTTTTAGGAAATTCTCATTAATTTGCCCAATTAGAAAAAAGGTTAGCCACAAAACAAAGTGGGGTTCAAGGATTCGTGATCTGGCAAAAACAATTTTTAGGAAAAATAGTTTTACCATTTTTAATAACAACTTTTGGCTTAAGAAAAGTGATTTTGGTTAAATTATGGTTTCATGTATGCATGACATATTTACGTGGTGCATGATTAGTTAATCATGGAAAATTATGATGCTTGAATAGGATATAATGCATGAAAATCACGTAAAGCAGTAAAAGTAAGAAAGTGCATAAGGGGTCCTTCCTTTAGCCCATTTTGGGTTCTAGGGAAGGCACACATCCCCAAAGAAAGCAGTAAATTACATTGCAAAAATAATTGAAATCAAGAGATCTCCCCTCCAGTCCTTAGATATGGGAGGAGCACACGTTCCCCAATACAAATACATAATCAAAATCATAAAGATACCGCCAAATCACAATAATGAACAAAGTAAAGACAACAAAAATAATAGAAGAACATTTAAAATAAAGGAAAAATATATAATTTGAAGTTGAAGCCATGAAAAGGCCTGCCGACATAACCATTTGAGTGGGAATCAAACCCTACACTATTCTCCCTTCTCGCGAAGGGTGGGGCTATTTTGATAACAGTGGGTGGTTTGTTTGTGTGCTCAGAAGCTAACCAATTTTATTTAATAAAACCATTAACTATAGTCTATTAATCAAATTGAGTTTTAATTATGAAAAATGATTTTTGAAGGGATGGAATTGCCTAAGTTCATTTTAAGGCTTAATATGATTTTTTTTTAAAAAAAATTTAAAAATAGAATTTTGATAAACAATGCCTTAATTCAAAGTTAAAGGGCTTAAACTAGTTTATTTTTATAAAAAAAATGGACTTTCATAAAACATGCCTTAATTCAGATCAAAAGGGTTTAATTAATTCAAATTTAAAAGGAAAAGAGGTATATTGTACCCAATTTAGCTTTTGCTTGCGGGGTTTGGGAACTAGTGAGTCTGATGACATGATGAAGCTGGAGCGGGTCTTCATATGATCGGAGAGGGCTAGTGTCTGTCTGAACTGGAATTTAAGGAACATAATTATTGAACTGATGGGAAACATAGTACTTTTCTGTGATTTTCTGATGGTTATGATCAATTTTGAGGGAATTATAGTATCTAGGAAGTGTTTAGGGTTGTTCGAGAGCTTCTGGGGAATGAACAATATGGTCAAAAGTAGTTTTGAGTGGCTGAAAAATTTGAAACCCAAAATAGTTCTAAAGGTCAAAATTTACAGAAATGCATGCTAGAAAACCCTATGAACCACATGCGTGCATGGTACCAAAATGCGATGTGTTTCCACCAAACGCATTATGTTTGGCCCAAACGTATGTCGTTCGGTTCGGACGCATGCGTGTTGGTCCTAGTTGTCTATGCCTAATTTTTGGGGCCTAGTTCAGTCTGTTTCGATTCAATTTTTCAGGGTTTCTAGGTCTGTTCAAACTCGTTTTAAACTGTTGGGCTCGTATTGATGGGCCAAATTTAATGGTGCAAAAATATGGGTTTTGCCCATAGAATGTCATCAGATATGCAACATTTTCCATGTAAACCTTGCAATCTAAAATATGGGTTTTTCCCAGAGAGTGTGTCCGGATGCAATAAGGGGTGCTGCCCCTTAACCCCGTTCTATTCCAAATCTTTAAGTCTGGTTGAGGCAACTGATAATTCTAGAGGTGTAAAATTAAGGCTTCACACATGCTTATAGATTTCTCATTCAAACATAAGATTATAATTTTGACAAATAAGGAATCATCAAAATATGGACAGCAATCTCCCCTTTTTTATGATGACAAAATCTTAGTCTAGTTTCAAGCAAAAAATATAAGAAGCCATGAAAAACTAAACTTAAAGTATTTGTCAAAATTTTGTGCAAAAAAATTGGCATAACTCCCCCTATCATTGTTCCAATCTTTTTAATAAAAATTTTACATCAAAAGTTTTAAAACAATGATAGGCAAATGGCATTGAACTCAAACAATAACTACAAACACAAGCTTCGCCAAAAACATAAGGCATTAAGCTTCAACAGAGCTATATATCACAAGATATGTCAACATTAAAGCTTATATAGCACAATAAACCCAAGCCATTGAAGGATGAAATACATATGAAACGGGTAGAGGAAGCAATAAAAGAGAAGTGGAAAGACAAATCCCCGGAGGAAGGGATTTGAATTCCGGTTTTCAAAACTTTTTCGAAAACAAAATTTTGCTAAAACAGGAAAATTTTCAAACTCTTTAAAACTTTGCCCTAACCTAGGATTTGAGTATAAAACATTTTATCAAAACTTTTTTAACAAAATCATTAGAAATTTTCAAACTCTTTTAAAATCAATTATATGTCAAAACTCTTTTAACATAGAGGGTTTAGTCATTTATTAAACTCTTTGATAAATGTCTAAACCAAGGTTTGGACCCATAACTTCAACCAAGGATATTTCACCAATTGTTGCAAAACACAAGTTGAACAAAGAAAGGTTTGAAGTAAAAATACATGTCCCGCTCCTTCGTAAAGCTCCTCAAGTGCGAAGCCTCTAACTTGAAACATACCTAGCTTTTCCCAATAGCTTCTTCTCTAGTTCTCTTCAAGAAGCTTGAATCTTCTCTCTTTGGTTACCCAAATATTTGATCCTTTCTCCTTTACTTAATAACTTGAGACTTGAGGAATGGCTTTGGACTTGAATTCTTCTCCACACTCTTTTCTCAAAGGTTAATTGAATAAGATTTTGAGTTTGAAGAACTCTTCTTCAAAACAAACTTTCTCTCTCAATTTAGTCTGAATTTGAATCTTTTTCTCTCTAACTTTTATAGAGCTTCTCTCTCTATCTCTCCAAATAGATCTCATACATCTCATGTGTGAATTCAAAAATTTATTTAGCTCTTCCACATTGTCTAATAAATGGGTGATATAGTCATTTTTGCCTTTGATGCAAGATTCATAAGTCATAGTAGGTTCACTTTCTTTTGTCTAGGATCCCCATGTTCTCCAACCTTAGAATCTTTATCTTTGGCTAAATGACCTAGTTTAAGAGGCTAAATTAATTTTTGAATTAGGATTAGGTTTTAACCATGGCATTAATATTACTTAAGCTTGGAGATATTTTGTTGTTCCATTATCTCATAATAGAAATAATTAAGTGCAACCCATGTCAATGACTCTATTGCTATAATAGAGACATATTCCTTAAAGTTTGAGTTCAAAACTCATACTAGTCAAACTAGTTTAAGAAATAATATTTTAATGACATTAGGTGCATATAAAATGTTTTTCAACAAAACATGATATCTCATATCAATAGGGTTTAATCCAATTGCCCTTGAAATAACACTTGTCCCAATAATTGAATAAATTCCCTTTCTCTCTAAACTTTATAGTAATGAACTATATGGCATATTAGAAGTAGAATAATTGAAAATTGTCCCTTTTCAAAGTCTATTAATCTTTTGCTTTTGCTATTATCCTTAAGATATTCTAAATACCTTTGGCAACATACTTCTAATTTCCAAAAGGAATGGAAACTCTTTCCTATGTGGATTTCTTTTTCCATACTTATCTTATAAGTTATGACAAATTGTAGGTTCCCAACCAATCCACATAGTCTGGCCCCATGAATTTTATTCATTATTTATGCTTATTTAGTGGACGAGATTCATTCATTTTATCAGACTAATTGTAGAATATAATAAGATCGTTTTATTTTATGCGAAACATAAATCTTCTATTTGATTTGGCCTTTAATCAAAATAGTACTCCTACTAACTTGGCGAATCCTATACATCCAAAAAAATGAAATGGAGATTCCATTAGGGTGAATCTCTAGTTGGTCGATTGAAATCTTGCAAGGTGAATAACTCTTGTTCATCAATCCCAAAAGATACACAATGTCTTTCTAAGGATTGATTTCTTGTAAGTGAACAACTCTTGTTCATGACATCTCATGTGAGATTCAATCTATTAGCTCCTAATGCTTCCAACCTCAGTTACACATTGCCATTCTTAGCCTTTCACATTAGTTAAGTTAAACCCATTGGACCAGTGAGTATGATGATTTGAACATCATATAACTTAATTATGCATTGATTTTCTTACCATACAATGTATCTCATACTCACAACATCCCACGCTATACAATGAATTCAAAAAAATAAGTTCGGAAACATGTTTCCAAGATTCATTGCTCCAATGGAGGACCATAACTTAATATTTAACTTTGGAAGATTTTTGGGCCTTATTAATTAGGTATCACTTTGCACATTATCCATTTTATATGTGTCACATGTTACATATATATATAATGGACAATAATACACATAGGTATGATCATGGATTTAAGGCCTCAATTCCTAGCCTCAAGGAATGAGTAAGGGTTTTAGGTTATCAAATTACAAGCATTCTAAGAATACTCTATTCTCCATGCTCCCACTAGGCATCATAATGGGTTGAACCTTCTTTTACTCTTGCATCTCTACATCTCATGTGTACAAAAGTATCCTTGGATATCAAGGCGAGATTACAAAGAAAAGATTGCCCATAGGCTCATTGAATTTGAAATTCTAAACTAGTAATTAACACTTAATTATAATCCTTTATATAGTAAAAGAATAATGCATACCCCACAATATCAATTGTTAAGTTAAAAGTCAATGATCACCCTTCCATGCCATTACCAACACATAATAATAATATATAACTCTTACACATTAGGTATGTGTTTAGGTACTTTAACCTTTTAGAACTCTTCCAAAACTTTAATATCTCATATGTTTGTTAGAGACATAGGACAATGGCCAAATAGCATCCCAAACTCTTTGAGATAAGTAACTTTGGATTAAAAGTATTAAATTTAAAATAAAAAAAATACTATAACATCATGGGCAATCATCACAGGCGTGAGGATTGGTCGTGATGTGAAATTTACCAAATTCTAGACTTTTATGTACTAGTCACGGTCGTGATAACTCTCATGGGCAATCATCATGGCCGTGAACATTGGTCGTGACCACATAAGAGCTTACTCCCAATAATACAACACATTATCTTCCAGTCACAGGCAATCATCTTAGGCATGAGGATTGCCAGTTAGGGTCTCACAGGCAAACTTCATGGGCATGAACAAAGGTAATGACTAAAGAATAATACCTTCTACCAAGGTACAGAACCTACCATTCACGTCACGGGCAATGCTTATGGGCGAGAACATTGGCCTTGACCGAACAGGCAGTACCTAATTTTTGCTTCACGGGCAACTATCTTACTCGTGAAAGCCAAAAATTACACTTTTTGATATTTTTTTACTGCAACAAACATGGCAACACAACCATGGGTTTGCACAACAAATTAGGTGGCTCCGATACCACTTGAAGGATGAACTATGAACTGCACAGCAAAAGCGAGAAAAAGGGAACGACCGAGTCCGAGAAAGGAATTCAAATTTTAGTTTTCAAAAATTTTTTGAAAACTAAATTTTTCTAAAAATCTTTAAACAAAATTACGTTAGGCAATTTTTCAAACTCTTTGAAACTTTTCCCTAACCTAGGGTTTGAGTATAAAACATTTTGTCAAAACTCTTCTAATAAAATTATTAGAAATTTTCAAACTCTTTGAAAATCAATTCTATGTAAAAACTCTTTTAACATAGAGGGTTTAGTCATTTATCAAACTCTTTGATAAATGTCTAAACCAATGTTGGACCCATAACTTCAACCAAGGATATTTCACCAATTGTGTGCAAAACACAAGTTGAACAAAGAAAGGTTTGAAGTAAAAGTACCTCTCGCCTTCCTTCATTAAGCTCCTCATGTGCGAAGCCTCTAGCTTGAAACATACCTAGCTTTTCCTAAAAGCTTATTCTCTAGTTCTCTTCAAGAAGCTTGAATCTTCTCTCTTTGGTCACCTAAATGTTTGATCATTTCTCCTTTACTTGAGAACTTAAGACCTAAGGATTGACTTTGGACTTGAATGCTTTTCCATACACATTTCTCAAAGGTTAATTGAATAAGAGTTTGTGTTTGAAGAACTCGTCTTCAAAATAAACTTTCTCTCTCAATTTAGTGTGAATTTGAAGCTTTTTCTTTCTAACTCTTAGAGAGCTTCTCTCTCTAATTCTTGGAGAAGATGATAGAGGAAGATGATGATGAATAATGATTATTTGTAATCACTAAGTCTTAAAGCAAAAAGATGATACACACACACTCCTTATATGTGCCAAACTTCTCCAATAACTTTTCCTTGACTTAAGGAAACATGTTGGAAAGAATGGTTGCTTGATTTAGTTGAAATTTGACTATTTCACTTGTCAATTAGTCAACTAGATTAAGTATATAATTTGTAGGAATCATATTTAAACCTTAATTAACCACATCTAATATGAATTAAGCTAACATCTCATGTTAAGCTTAATAATTTTATTTGTTTGTCCAAAACCATTTCAACTAGTCATACCTATTTGTATCACATACAAACTAAGACATAATTGAAATTTTCCTTTTGTGAATTAAACATCAAGACATGCTAGCATCTTTGCAAATTTAATTACATGTTCAATTCAATCATCATTAATAATAAATTAAACTCTTTAATTAATCATTAATGTGATGAGCAAGAGTTGCTCACTTGCAAGAATTCGATCCTTAGAAAGATAATGTATAGCTTGTGGGGTTGATAGAACAAGAATAGTTCACCTTGCAAGATTTCAATCGACCCACTTGAGATTCTTCCCAATGGGATCTCCGTTTCCTATTTGGAAGTGTAAGATTTTCCAAAACAGTGGGAGTTCAATTTTGATTAAAGACCAAAGTCATTATGGTATGATACATTTACATTAATAAGGAAACTAATTAATCTTATTGTTTTCTACAGTTATAATATGATAACATGAGTAAATTAAATCTAATTTCATACCTCTTAGATGAGAACCAACTCATTGGACAGAGTAATGTAGATTGGCTTAGAAGTCTAAGACTTGTACTCTCTTATGAAAAAATTATCTATGTACTTGATCAGTATGTTCTCAGACCTTTACAACAGAGGCTAGTCCTAAGGAATAGGAGACTTTAAGAAAGTGGAAAGATGATCATTTGTCAGCAAGATGCATTATGTTAGCATCCATCAATAGGGAGCTACACAAGTAGTATGAGCATATGGATGAGGTTTATGACATATTGTTTCACCTAAAAGAACTTTATGGTGAACATAGTTATACCTCAATATATGAGGTATCTAAAGAATTGTTCCGAGCCAAAATGTTAGAGGGAGAGAAGGTTGGGCCATATATCTTTAAAATAATAAGGCTCATTGATCAATTAGCAAACTTAGATTTCACTATGGATGCTCGCCTTCAAATAGATTTGATTCTGTAATCCCTGCCTGACTCTTTCTCTATTTTTATTATGAACTTTCATATGAATAAGATTGAGTGCAATCCTGTTGAACTACATAGAAATCTTGTCACTGTTGAAAAAGATATAAGTGGTGGAAAGGGTAAAGAGGCTACCCGTATTGCTTCTTCTAGTGGGACTAAGAAGAGGAAAGGCAAAAAGGAAGCTTCTAAACCTAAGCCTATCGGTGTTGTAAGTAAGAGGAAAGCCAAACCTACACAAGAAAATGCTTCATAAGGAAAGTGTTTCCATTGTGACGGAGTAGGGCATTGGAAAAGAAATTGCCAAAAATACTTAAAGGGAAAAGATAGAAAGAACAAGAAGAAGGCTAACCCTAGTAAAGTTATGTCTCTTAGTCATTTTAATTCTAATGCACTATCTAGCTCATCCATTGCTTGGATACTTGATAGTGGTGAAAGTTCTCATATTTGTGCTTCTATACAGGTGATGGCAAGTAGTGAAATCCTTGAGGAAGATGAGGTGATCTTAAGGCTAGGAAATGGAGCACGTGTTGCTGCCAAAACCATAGTATCTACATCTATTGATTTGAGAAATCATGTAATGTTGTCAAAAGATCTGTTGTACATACCTAGTGCTTACAAGAACTTAACTTCTATTTCTTGTTTAACTAAAGTAGGATATGAAATTTTGTTTAAAAATATTATTGGGTGAAATATATTTTCAAAACAAACTTGTTGGTATGGGTTATGTACTAGATGGTCTATATTATCTTGATAATGGTGTTAACAATATCTATCCAAGCATAACTCATATAAATGCCTTAATTAAACCTGAATCTATTTCAAAATTCACTTGGCATTTTAAACTAGGTCATATAGTCGAAGATAGGATTACAAAGTTGAAGAAAATGGAGATCCTAGAACAAGTTAGAAATGACCCTACTCCAATTTGTGAATCTTGCATTCAAAGTAAAATAACTAGGTCACCTTTTGTGGGACAAAGTGGTAGAGCCAAAGAAATTTTGGAAATCATACATAGTGATGTATGTGGACCATTTGGAGAAATGGCTAGAGGAGGGTATTTGTATTTCATCACATTTATGGATGACCTTTCAAGGTTCGGTTACATTTATTTGATGAAACATAAACATGAATCTTTTGAAAGTTTCAAAGAATTCATGAAAGAAGTTTAGAATCAAATTAGGAAAAATATTAAAATCCTTCAATCAGATCGATGTGGTGAATATTTAATATCGAATTTAATGACTTCTTAAAAGATAATGGCATTATATCACAGTTAACTCCTTAAGGAACGCCTTAGTTAAACGAGGTATCTGAAAGGAGAAATCGTACCTTATTGGATATGGTACGGTCAATGTTAGTTATACCGATTTACCTATCTCTTTTTTAGGATTTGCACTTGAAACAGCATCATATATCCTTAATAGGGTTCCTTCTAAATTTGTTTCT
>CAOJBK011301954.1:0-10951 GCA_948294925.1 Codiaeum variegatum | reverse complement strand
TAAATTTTATTAAGATAAAAATACAAATGTCTAATATTCACTACAACAAAAGTACAAAATTTTAATTTTAACAAATAAAAGTAAAAGATTAAATAAAAAAAGATAGGATCTTGTTAGCGTGATTATAAGAATCAATGGCAGTCTTGATTCTATGATGTAAATAGGCAGATTTTTAGGATGTATTTTTAGAATGTGTATCACAGCATTGACAACTTTTCTTTCCTTTTCTAGTCTTCGGTCTCTTATACAAATATGAGTCTTCATTGTACAAATCAAGATCAAGAAATATATAAATTCCTTCTCTGTTAATATTTTTATTAATAAATTATCTTTCTTTTTTAAATTATTAAAAAATTCATTTTATTTTAAAATTTAACTATTAAAATTTAAGTTAATATCTATCTAAATTTGTTTGAAATTTTTATCTAACTTAAATTTTAATTTAAAATAATACTATTTATCATTAATAAAAAAATTTTATTTAAGATATAATATAATAAAAATTTATCTAATATTAGTTAAATTATTTTCTACTTGGCACAAATTTTTTTTTTATGTATAATTCAAAATTATAAATGTTAGTTTTTTTAAAAAATTATAATTTGAGAACAAATTTAAATTATTTTAAGAGAAAATTGAAAATTATCTTAATTTTTGAAAAAAAATATAAATTATATATACAATCGTCACACTTAATGTGTTGTATTTTGTGCTGGTAAATTCTCTTGATTCGTTTCCTTTCTCCACAATTGAAAAACATAAAGTTCAATTTGTATTTTAAAGGTAATAAATCTGGATCAAAAGTATAATATTGAAATAAATTTAAAAAATTAGTTATTTTTTTGTAAAAAAAAATTTCTCTAGTGATCATATTGAAAAATTCACAAAAATTAAGTGATTTTTCATATTATTTACCCATATATTATGCAAAATGTATCAATTTAATTAAACTAACCATTATTTAATTTACATTAAACAAAAAGTAAATTGAATTATATTTAAGGGATGAAGTTATTAATATATTTTTAATATAATATTTAAATTTTAAAAAAAAGTAAGCCTAAGTGCAAATGTTGTTTAGGGAACAAAATTGAAGATACCGAAAAGAAAAAAGAATTAAAATTTGACTAAAACTAAAAATGATAGTAAAGATTTAGATTTTTATTTTTATGCTATGAATTGGTCTAATGTGAGGGTTGAGAGATGCAATTATTTATTGTAGGAACTATAGAAGTATGTGAAAAGAAGTATTTCTGTTGGAGGGTACCCTCCAAGGATCAATCGGTTGTGATTTTGAGGTGGCACTAATTAAACACTAAGAAAATTGTATTCAATTAAGAATTTCAAAGACTTTTTAAATAAATGATTTTTGAATAGTTTGTTGAATTTTTAATTATTTTTATAGAATATGTGAAGCAGTCATTGGTAATACTGAGAAAATTTGAAGAAGAATTGTAAACTTTTTTTTATATATGGATTAGAGAAAAAAGTCATTAAAAGTCATTCACTTATAAAAGTAGATGATTTTTTGAATACCTATTAATTTTTAATAACTCTATAAAAGTTATAATTGAATACATTACTAAATACACTCTAACTTTTATAGAGTTTTTAAAAGTTTTGATTGAATACACCAAGACTTTTAATAAATACACCCCACTAAGCTTCGATCACCATTCAATCTTTCTTTTATTTATCTTTGTGCTATTTCACAATCACAACTGCCCAACGAATTCATTCATAAAAGACAATTATTTTAGTACAATAACTTAGATGGGGAGGAATATCAAACATCCAACTTATGTTGAGATGGCCATTAAATAAAGACCTAGCCACCCAATTGCTACTAGGTTAGCTTGTCTCTTAACCCAAGAGAAATATTCCATTTAAGACTTCATCAACAAAATATATTGTATAATATTTATGTCACAAGGATAAGGATTTAACAATCATTTGAGAGTCTATTTCTAAAATGATCTTCTGCAGACCAAGATTCAAGCTCAGCAGAAAGGATTGAATTTGCTTTGATTTTTCTAGCTTTTGCTTCTTACCATGATCCTTGGATTTATTTTCAGTTATTAAATCTGAAACCCAAAAGCAATTAGAATCTAATGAGAACATCTTTCCTAGCATAAGAAAGTAATTTCTCCTTCCAACCAACAACTTTATTCCTCAATATTTTAAGCAAAAAGAATAGGGATTTTGATTTAGATTTCTCCCAAAAACTTAAAGCACCAAGATACATTTCAGATAGAGACATCACACCAAAAATATTTATAATATGCTCTTGCGTATTTTAGGAGTTCCTTTACTGAAATGGATAGATCTTTTATGAAAACTTATTTTATCAGTTATTCAAAACCTGATAAAATTTTCTTATAAGCCAATTAATTTGTGCTAAGCCTAACATGCATTCATTTATAATCTCTTTACATATTTTATAATCTTTTGATGTGAAATTTATTTCCAACAAAATAGATCTTGATGGAAAAGAATTCCAAAAATCAAATGGTCATGAACCAAATATAATGCTTATGGTCTAACCTCATCTCAATTTTATACTTAGCATTATATACCCTTTGGTTGGAAGTAGGTAAAATCAAATATAAGGGAACCTTAAACCTCTCAATGTTGTGATAAAACTTAGCTCATTGCATCTTTAGTAACCTAAATTTTATTTCACTTAAAAAAGAAAAGAGTCTAAAACCCTCTTCAACTACATCATGTCCATTAAGGTAGTTTATGAAAGCATTTTGATCTTTTTTACCCTTCTTAGAAGCTTGACAATGCTTTTGGTTCTATGAGAAATGCAAAAGAGAGTGATCTGACTATAAAGTAGCTCTACACAAATGAATTGGGACCAAGTCCACTTCTTGGAGACAAGCCAGAGTTTAAGAGCTCAGAAGCGTCCAAGGTTGAAAGGTTTCGTGAAGGTTACCCTTCTCTTTGCTAGGAGTCCAACTTTACTTTCGAGATGCCATGTGTCCCAATAAATAATCCATCAACTTATAAATATGAGATCTTTATCATTTAATGAAGTAATTAATATAATCTTTCTCACTCAATTTTTTCTTATTGACTTGTAATTGCAAGAAACAAGATTGTTGCCGCAAATAAGGATTTAGATTTAGATTTAGATTTCTCCCAAAAAATTAAAGCACCAAGATACATTTCGAATAGAGACATCACACCAAAAATATTTATAATATGCTCTTGCGATATTTTAGGAGTGCCTGTACTGAAATGGATAAAGCTTTTATGAAACTTATTTTATCAGTTATTCAAAATCTGATAAAATTTTCTTATAAGCACAAACTTCTTTTTTCAAATTCTCTACCAAATAAAATTACATCATCGGTTTACATAATATGAGAGGTTGTTAGAGAATTTCTTCTGAATTTGAAACCATCAATCTCTCCAAAGCCAATAGCATTATCAAACATAAAAGATAGAATATTTAAAGCCAAATTATATAAATAAGGAGACAAGGGATCACCTTGTCTAAGACCCTTTCTCCATTAATGAGGACTGAATATGTGACTGTACTGATACATGCCTAAATCCAATTGATGAATTTTGCATTAAATCCCATGCTTATCATGGTATTAATGAGGAAACTCAAGTTCAATTGATCATAAGCTTTAAATAGTCTACCTTTCAAATAAAATAATAGTTTCTTTTTGCATTAGATTTTTCTAAAATAGTGAATTATCTCATGAAGAATAAAAATATTGTCATTGATACATTTATTAGGAACAAAGGCATTCTAAGCCTCATTAATGAATGAGTGCATCCAAGGCTTAAGCCTCAAGACAAGTAGCTTGGATATTATCTTATAAATGAAATTACAGAAGCAAATTGGCTCAAAATCTTATACTTGCATTGAAGCATGTTTTTTAGGGATCAGAACAATGAAGATGTGATTTATAGATTCTAGCATGATTCCTTCTTCAAAAAACCTCCTAACTACAACAATGACATCATTCTGAATTGAGGACCAATTCTTTTAATAAAAGCTTCCTAGGAAGCCATCAAGCTTAGGATAATTATTATGTGGCATGTTAAACACAGCTAATCGAATTTCCTCATCAGAAACAAGGGCTGTTAGTGCCTGTATTAACTTATGGTGTAACAACTCTAGGGATTAACTGTAAAACATCAGTGCAACTAGTGACATAATTTCTTAAATACAAATTAAGAAAATATTGATTAATTATAGAATGTACCTCCTTTTAATTATCATCCCACCTCATAATATGAATAATAAGCTTCCTTTACTTTTTTTGAACTGCAATAGTAAGGAAGAATCTGGTATTATGATCTCCTTCACATAACCATTGAATCTTGGACCTTTGTTTCCAATGAGATTCTTTTATTTCCATAAAGCTCAATCTCTGCAATTAAGGTTTTCTCAGCAGATTTATCAAAAGAGCTTAGGTTTAACAAGTATAAATTTTTGAGCTACTACAACAATACATCAAATTTCTAATGACGATTTCCAACAATCTCCCTACTCTATCTTCTCAATTGTTTAACACACAAGGTAAGCTTCTTTTTAAAAGATGATAAGTCTGAGGCTGTATTATGTAACTTCCAAATATCTTCAAAAATAGAGCTCCATCCATCTATCTAGTGCCAGTTGTTTTCATACCTAGAGTCTCATTTGAAATCTTTTTTTTTTATGCTACTCAAATTAAGTAGCAGAGGCCCATGATCAGAAACCAAATGACCTTTATAAAGCACATAAGCATCTAGAATAGTACTCTCCATTGAGCATTAGCCACCAAACGATCAATTCTTTCAACAACCCTACCCTATTTTTCCTCTCTTATGAACGTAGGGCCTTCAAAACCCATGGTCATTAGACTATTCAAGTTAAGCCAGAATGCAAAACTCTTAGATTGGTTTGGAGAATAGTCTATACTACCCACTTTCTCTTTTAAAGAACTAATAGAATTTAGATCACAAAAAACAGGCCCAAGGATAATTACTAAGATTAAGATTACACTAGGCATTAAACACTTATTCTTCCTCTTGAACATATGGAGAACCATAAGGAAATGAACGATAAAAGCTCTTTCCTCCATCAATCCAATAATGTTACAATAAATGAAGAACTTATCAGAACTCATTATAATAATATGAAAATTTTTGCTACTTATTTCATTATTGAAAGGAAAGTCATATGAGGTTGAAAAAAAAAGAATTCATGATTGCATTTTTTTTAATAATGATTGTATATTTATCTGAGGGTTTTTTGTTTTTTTTTTGTCTTCATTATTGGTTTAATTTAAGAGATTGATGGGAATGAGAACATAAATGGGAAGAAAATATTTACATTAAATTCCTTATCCATGATAAGAATCCTTTCCATTTCCAAAGAGATAGTAAGCAAATAAATACTAATCAAATTCATTTTTGAATACTTACAATAAATTCTTAGCTATAATGAAGAATAGTTTCCATTTTCTAGGAGATTAGTAATAATCAAGATTTTTAATTAAATTCCTTTTAAAATTTCTTTAGTACTTTTTTTCTTCTTTCCCACTGGATATTCTTTCTAAAATGAACCCAAATGACAATATATGCATTGTACCTATAAGAACCTTCTAAAATTGACTTAGAAAATCAAACTGACTGGATGGAACGATCAGACCACGAATTGATAAAGTCATTGATTCAACCTTTGATCCAATTTTTACAATATTGGTTTAGATTGTATAAGGATCAGATGATCTGGTGTTGAGTTGCATGGCTTGAAATGGTAGACATTATTTGTCATTGCCACTCCGGACCAATTGGTGGCAATATTAGACCCAATAGAACTGCTTAGAAAGTGTTAGAATCAAGATTCTACTTGCCCATATGATTTAAAAATAGCTATGAGTTTGCGCAACATTGTGATCATTGCTAAAGATCTAGGAATATTTCTTCTTATTATAAGATGCCTCAAACTAGCATTCTCGTTTGTGAAGTATTTGATGTATGGGGCATTGATTTTGTAGGACCATTTCCCAACTCTTTTGGTGACAAGTATATATTAGTAGCTATCAATTATGTGTCTAAGTGGCTTGAAGCACAAGCTTTGCCTAAAAATGATGTTAGGCTTATAGTTAAGTTCTTGGAAAGTTTGTTTGCTCGATTTGGCACACTTAAAGCTATCATAAATGAAGGGGGTACTAACTTTCATAATGTTCAACTTGAGAAAATATTCAAAAGATTGGGCGCTGCACACAAATTAGCCACCCCATATCACCCTCAGATTGGTGGCTAGGTTGAGAACACAAATAGGGAGTTAAAGTGTATTCTTGAAAAGATTGTAGAGTGATCTAGGAATAATTGGTCTGAAATGTTAGATAATGCTTTATGGGGGGTTTTAGAACAACATTTAAAACTCTTTTATAAACTACACCCTTTAGATTAGTTTATGGCAAGACTTGTCATTTGCCAGTAGAGATTGAACATAAGTCTTATTGGGATATTAAACATATTAACCTTGATCTAGCTAGTGTACGTGTGAAAAGGAGATTACAAATCAATGAGCTAGATGAAGGGAGGTTACAAGCCTATAACAATGCCAAAATGTATATAGAAAGGACTAAGAGATGGCATGATGCATGTGTCAAGTGAAGGAAGGAGTTTAAGGATGGTGATCAAGTGTTATTGTACTATTCTCAACTTTAACTCTTCCCATGTAAGTTAAAATCATGTTGTTCTGGTCCTTTCACTATTAAGGAAGTCTTTCTCTATGGTACTATAGAATTGACTCACCCTAAAAAGGGTAATTTTAAGGTTAATGGGTAAAGGCTCAAATTATATATAAGTGGGAAATGAATGATGAGTCAGAGATTTTATATCTCTAGAAGGTAGGGTGTGGAACCCTACCCATTTTCTAGTTAAGATGATGTTAAAGAAGCGTTGGGTAGGAGGTAATCCATTGTTTTTAATTAATTATAGCTTTAATTTCAAATTTGGAGTTCAATTTTTTTAGTGTGTTTTTATGTTTTTCTTTTGTATATTTTTAGACATTTTAGGATAATGCACTTGTGGTATTAGTGTTTTGCAGGAAAAATTTGGAAAATCTAGTTCAAGGTGCATAAAAAGGTAAGAGAAAAAAGTTGCCATTGGTATCCATGGAGTGGCATCACACTCATGGATACAGCCTATGACTCAAGATCCCTAAAAAATCTTGAAAATTTTTTGCACAATTAGTTTCCATGAGGTTCCCCATGGTTAAAACTTAAATTTTTTTGTTAAAAAATTACACAGTCAATTTCCATGGGTGGCAGTGTTGCCTGTGGAAACCCGTGATTGGCCCTCTTTTGAAAAAATGTACAGTCAGTATCCATGGGGTGGCATCACGTCCGTGGCTCACCCTGTGGCGTGTTTTAAAACCACATTTTTTATATTTTTCTCTACACCCTAACCTAAAAATGTTTCTACCCTCTCCGTTGTTCACTGTAATACCTCTATTTCCCTTTTCCCTCACTCAAAAGTCACTTAATTCTCCCTGAATCTCACATATGACATGATTTGATTTTAAATTTGTCTGCATTGCATCATCCTTCTCCCTTGTTATTCGATCATTGTTGCAATTTCATACTAGGTTAGAATTTCTCTTCATTTATTCTTTGATTTTTTTTAAAAGTTTGGTTGAATTAATGATTGGTTTTTAAATTTTATGGCATCTAGACCCTATATTCTTTATTTATTATCATATAATGGGGCATGGATGCTATGATATTAGGTTTTATAATTTAGAATATATGGTTTGTTTATGAATTTTCCAATTAGGATGGGTTTTTATGATTTATTGCTAACTTGTCAAAATCCATTCTTCATTTTCACCTAGTGTATGCAATTTCATCATAATTATGAACCTATGTTAGCCTTTGTGTGTGAATCTTTTATTAAATTTCATTATTAATGGGTTAGTTAACACACCTTATTGATAGGAGTTGGTTAGTTATGCAAACTCATTAATAATGAATACATTTCTTGAGTTTAATAGAGTATGGCATATTAAACTGTTCGTGCTTAAGGATGGAGATGAAATGTGCAGAAGTAATGCTTGAATGTGAATTGTTGTGTGTTGATTGATTGAGTGTTTATTTCCTATGAGTTTATTTGGATTATTACTATCATTTCTTTGAATATCCATTTCATAATTCTTGTTTGATTGTCATATTGTTAAATTTCTTACTTTTGTTGAAGGATTCTAAGGTTGGGGCATTTTTATGCCGTTATGCCACCCAAATTTCCTTAATCTAACCTTAACATTGTTAATGTCTTTTTTTTAGAATTGGATGAGTTTTATTTATGACTTTTTTTAGGAAATAAGACTTATTAAGGCTTCAGGCAAGCGTCCGGCTAATCTTCCCGTCAAGCGGGCACAGGAGGAAGGTAGTTCCTGAGCCTAATCACCTTCACCTCAAGTTGCCCGCTAGGGCACAAATTTTATAGACAACCATCATTGCCTACGAAGTATCAACAATCATAAGCATCGCACAAGATAAAAGCCATATCCAATAAGGACTTCGAGACATTGATGGTTATGGATTGGTACTTTATAGAGAGTATTAGTTATGTTGAGGAGTTAAGATGGTTGATGAATCAACCAGGATGGTAGCCCTTCTTTAATATCGAGGAGCCATCATTTAGAGAGCTCACATTAGAGTTCTCTAGTACTTTAGAGTGGGTTAGCAGGAATATCGACTACAGGAAGCCCACTTTGAGATTTAGAATGGGATACAGAGATCATATGCTGAGCATTATTGAGTTCGCAACTTATATGGAGCGATACATACCAGATCAGATTAAGAAAATTAACTATAGAGATGCCTTAGTGGACTAAGATGGAGGCATGGTCCTAGGGGAATTATGGCAAAGATATGCTCTAGGTGCAAAGAAGTTTATTCTGGCAACATCGAAGGGTTTAAAGCTGGCTTGTATTCCTTTATAGTTGGTGCCTAATCTACTTGCATAGACTTTGACAACTTGCACTAGCTTACCAAGAAGGCTATTTATTGAGGTGATCTTTTTTATTTAGCCTGCAGGGACATCGAAAAGCAAGTCAATGTAGCTTTTTATTTGGCATATTTCTTATATTTCTAGTCGAGGAATTTGGTACTAAGGCATTATTTAGAGGGACCTATATGACTACTTTTGCTCGATCATTGGGTGTTATGAGAGGGATACCTCTGATGACTTTTGATGGTATGCCGACTTCCATGGGCTATTCTACTATGCTTCGGTAGGATCTAAATAAGACATTCCTACAATGTGTTAAACCTACTCTTGACATAGAGATTCCTACACCCGCACTAGTTGAGGAGCCTTCTATTTTTGCACAGCTACAACCATCATAACCTGACATCCTTTCCCCTTTTCTTGACCTTCCATATTTTCTTTCCAACCACCTTTCTTTCTGGCATTGCACTTCATTGATTTGGGTGCCCCTCACAGAGACATAGAGATGATGACCAAAAGGCGATAGAGTTTGAGTAGGAGATTTGTAGATTGGAGAGGACCATGGCTAGGATTATGGTCAAGAAGAATTGACTCAAGACTTCTTAGTACCGCATCATGTCATTGATGGAGAGGAAGAAGGAGATCTTTGAGTAGGAGCAAAATCAGCAATAGTGGCTTTAGAATGCTATGATAAGTTACTGGGCCCGTGAGGGATATGAGTATGATGTCCACCTTTAGTGTAACAATCTATTTCAGTGGATGTTGATTTTGATGATTCGGCCCGACCTATTCCAACTGATGCAGATGTTAATGATCCAGGCTTTGTTGGTAATGGTGGTGATGGTGGTGCCTAGAGAGATGATGGTGATGGATTGGATGATAGCGATGACACCGATTATGAGGATGTGATGGAGGCATATTCCTTTTAATATCTTACTAATGCCTACTTTTTATCTTTTCTTTTATTTTTATTTTGGATTACTGTACTGCTTAATTTGTACTTATTTTCTTTTATTTTTATTTGGATGACTATATTACTTTTATATTTTTCTTTTGTCTTGTCTTCAAGAGATCCTATGGTGTCTAGCACTTATATTGACATGGCTTCAACCATCGGTTAGGATTCCTATTAGCACTATGAATGACAGGGAAATTTATTTTCTCTCATCCTTTGTATTTCTTTCTTTTATACACACTAGGGACAATGTGAGACTTAAGTTTAAGGGATGATTGCATGATTGAATGTTTTAATTATTATGCCCTGTACATGTGTGAATGCAAGCAAGCAAATTACGATGATATATGAAATGAGAAATAATTTCTTTTTAGTATGATTTATGCCAAAATGTTTTTTAGACAATCATTCATTTAGGTCATAGTTTAATTTTCTCGATTATAGGTTATGATTCAAACTTAGTAATCAAGACTAGGAAATTAATTTTACATGAATGAATGTTGGAACTTTAGTTAGATTTTTATGCATTTGTAATTTCTATATTGCACAATTCATGCTTAGTAAGTTATATTAAGTATCTTAGGTTCTTGACTTTACCTTTTTGAAGTAACATATTTAATATATATAAAAAGTGCTCAAATGTACAAATAGCTTTGAAAATGTATCCATATTTTGTTGGTTTCACTTTATGCAAAGCAAAAATAATAACTTTTGAAATCATAAATAGTGATAGTAGCAAGTTGATGTTGTGACAAGATGAGTAAGCGGGGGTCGGCACCATAAAGTGTTTACCTTCATATCAAAAGGCTATGTGACAATCTCAACTAAGTCAAGCTCCTTGAAAAATAAATGATAATTAAACAAGAAATAAAATGAGAAGTGTATTGAATGTGTGTTTTCTTCTAAAGGTTTAGTCAGGTTCTTAAGAGAGAAATCTATAAACTTGCTTTTGTTTGGATATTGTTTCATTGGAATTAGGTGTTAAAATTTGTAACTTAAGTTTTTAGGATTTGGAATTGCAATAAT
>CAOJBK011301483.1:0-10079 GCA_948294925.1 Codiaeum variegatum | reverse complement strand
TCTATTCAGAACAACTCCATAACTCTCTAAATATCTTTATTATCTTAGAAAAGTACAAAATAGAGGTGGAGTATAGAGAGCCAGATATCTCATATGTAATCTCATAAAATCTCTTTAGGAACATTATGAATTTTTTATGATTTCCCATTCATTTTCACTTAGAAGACCACCATCACAAAATACAATAATCATACGAGGCAACAATCATTTTCAATTTTTGCTTGATACATAATTGTTTTTTAAAGCACCAGATAGGTTGAATTCCACATTGTCTCGATATGTAGAGACAATGATGTCTTATTTGTTATTCTGACTTTAGTTTAACATTCTCTAAAAAGTTCCTTTCTATGGAGGTTGCCTCGTATGTATATGACAACCTTCTTATTTTATGAATGGCTGGATCAATTAAAGCATGCCCTTCCAACCAGCTGCATAATGTGAGCCCAACACCTCACATAAAATGTATCACCACCCAACACAAATATTGTTCTTAAATAATTTTTTTTCAATGTGGCTTTAGTTGTGTCATTGTTCGATGTGTTAATCACAGCAATGCACAACACTTTTTTTATTCCCCACTCTTTCATATAAAATTCTACAACATTCCCAATATTGACACCCTTGTGTCTCTTTATCAGAAGATAAATTATGTTCATCTTGAACATTCCATAATTGTCGATTAAATGTGTTGTCGAGTATAGATAGTTCATGGTTTGAACACTTTTTCACATATCTATTGTCAAAGAAACTCTTCGATAGTTGGTTGCCAAAAAAATTTTCAATTTTTCTTCTCTACTAATTTTTTTTTTTGTAGCGGTGCCTCACAATAGTGAATATTAAAGGGATTTTAAACATGGGATAAATGGTTTCAATGAAACATCTAAAGCTAAGACGCTACACAATTCTGAAAGAAAATCTATTGGTGATTATCATGTCAAATAAAGTTTCCCTTACTGACTCCTTAACACAATTCCGTCAAGGAAGTTGCTTCCCCCTACTAAGAGTTATCTTGAAACTAAGCTGAGTTTGAGTTTTATCCTTTCTCATTTCATCAAATGTATGGCCTATTTTCTAGATGGGTAACTTTTTACAAGTTAATCTCATGTGTTTCCGCAAACCAAAAGTTTGTATTTAACTTTTACTCAAGTAATTTCCAATGCAGTACAGACAAGCAGCTTTGTTAATTTTTTTACCATTAGTGACTTATAACTTTCTAAAGTAGTTCCATATATCCAACCTTAATCTCTTATGATTGTTTGTCTAAGTGATTGTTGTTTTAGTTATGTTTTACCATCATCATCATCATCATTATTATCAATGAGTAAAATCAAAATGGTTGATGTCTATATACATGGCATCAACATCAGATCCAAGTATCTCAGTATGAAACTATTGTTGCCCCTATACCTCTAATCATCCAAACGAAGAAGGTAATGGAGGCTTAGTTGTTAGAGAACAAGCAGAATTAAATGCATTAGTTACAGATGGTTGGCTACTTGTTGATTGATTTATAACAACATATGTTTGTCCTTTACATCAACTGCTTTTCTTTGATCATTGGTAGTAACTTTGCCTCTTCCTCCTCTTGGTTGATTGCGATCTTCTTTACTTTGATCATTATATACTAATTTTAGTATTTTCGCTCTTGTCATCATCCTCACTAAAAGAAATCATGGAGTTAAGCAATTAATAAATAATAGATATTGAAAAATAGTTGTATTGATGTGGGATTGGCTTTATAACATTCCAATTTTCTTAGCACTTGTTTTCGTTCATACATTAAAGTTAAACATTGTATTTAATCAAATTGACTAAAAAAATTGCAAACTTGTAACCAAAATTTTGTTATGCAACTAAGGAAATAGGTTTATATATTGATATTATTTGTACTATCAAGAGTTTACAACATAATACTAATTTACATCAAATGTGCAGTCTCTGATTGCTAATTTATCTAATCTTAGCTCTTTTCATAACATTTTCCTTATCATATAAAAATAATTGTTCATTATCTATGAACATAGCATACCATTAACAATTAATTTAAATTCAACGTCAAAATAGTAATAGTAGAGGTAGAATTCAATGTTTTAGCATCATATGTAGTAATTTGACAATTAAAAAAAGACTACAGCCTATTCATCATTATGCATTAGTCTGATAAGAAAGATAAACAACTGTGAAAGCATTTACCAAGGATGTTTTCATTAATCAAGAATGAAAGTTGGGGGCTCGAAGATGATCAGATGTTGTCCAAGTCTCAACCATAAACGATGCCAACAAGGGATTGATGGATGTTACTTTTGGGACTCCATCGGTACCTTATGAGAAATCAAAGTCTTTGGGTTCTGAGGGGAATAGGGTCGCAAGGCTGAAACTTAGTGGTCGTTTGGTATGGAGGAATTCGATAGTGGATTTCATAAAATCCATGGATTTTAAAATTGATTATTGTTTGGTTTAAAAAATAAAAGTTGAAATCCATGGACTTGTTAAAATCCATCATCATTTAAGCCTTAAAAATGAAGGATTTAAAATCACACATGGAAGGTGGGTTTTCAATTCCATGGATTTGAACAAATCAATGGATTTTAAATCTTTCATTCCAAACGACCCCTTAAAGGAATTGACAGAAGGGAACCACCAAGAGTTGAGCCTGCAGTTTAATTTATCACTCTGATTTGTCCCTCCCTACAAAAACAAAATATACAAGTTTCTAATAGAGGTTAGTTATGACTGCCAGAGACTAATGTTATGACCTATAACACACCTCGATTAGCAAAGTTGGGAGAATTGGCCGCAACAGGCTACCAACATGCTGCGACAGTGCAATCACCCATTTTTCCATATGCACTTGGGCTGAAAACTTTGCACATGAATTATTATGGAGTCAGTCGGTTGCCACTAAGGCATTGCAGCTAGCAAGCTGCCAGCACTTTGAGGCAGCATGATCTGCGACCCTTTAAGGGAATATCCTACACATCACTCATTTTTCACGTACATTTGGGTTGAAACTTTGCACATGGCTTATTTGGGTGCAAAAGACTCACATGCCAAATTTGAGGCTAATCGGAGTCAGTCGCCCTCGGGGCGAGAATTGGCTATGGCAAGCTACCAATGCGCTGCATCAAGCTATGAGCCATAACAATGTGGCAGGCTGCGAGCCAGCACGCTGAGCTGCCTCTTTTGTGCAATTGTGGATGACATCAAAGATATCGAGTGCTTGGTTTGGATCCTTTATCCAACTTTCCATCTTGCAATCCAATCCATCATTTGATCATCTTCAATGTGAAATTTTGGAACATTTTGATATAACAATGGTTCAAATTCACTTATTTTTTCTACATCTATTATTTTTTTATTGCTTCTTCTTTAAAATCAAATGATAATTTCCTATTCACTTGATTACTTTCTACTAGACCCTAATGCAGTACAATACTAGCCCCTCATCTGAAGTTTGTGTTTATTCCTTTATCAAAGTTGTTATTGATGATGCTGCTTCTTCTCATATCATATCTATCTCGTTCGTAAATTATAGCCATCGGTTTGAGGCCATTTGCATCTATTGTAAGTATTGATGATGGTGATGATGGTTCCTCCTCATCTTGTTTTTCACTATACCACTTATCAATGTTATCCACCAAGACATTTCATCCACCAACATCAACATTAGGTTCATCAGCTAAGTCAGCACTACCTTCCTTATAAGAACCATCATCAGCAACAACATCTCATTCATTTTGATAATCTATTTTATCTTTAGCACCATCATCATCAACTCCTACTTCATTCTAATATATTTAAGCTTTACCACTATTATCTATTCCATTTTCACCTATATTTGCTCCATCTTCTCCTTCAACCAAATTTATCTTCTCCATTTTCTCGATCCACCATATCCATTAAATCTAATTTAACCAACCAATCTTTTATATTTGCTCCAGATACTCTATCTTCTCTGTTTGATCGATCTAGCCCATTTACTATATCACCACCACTTGTAAATACAATTGGTTCATCCTCTTTATCTACATCTCATTAATCAATCCCATCCATTATATTCACTCCACTTAATAATAATACAAATGGTTTAACCAATTTATCTTCTCTAATTGCTCCAGCTACTTCAACTAATTCAAATCGATACATCTCATAAGTTTTATCCCCTCTAGTTGATAATATAATTGATTCATCCTCTCTATGTTTTCCATTTACTATATCCACCCATTGCATTACATCTCCTCCACATGATATATGTGGTTCCTTCTCTCATTCTTCTCCATCTAATCCATATGGTTTATCTTTCTCATCTACCCCTTTATTACTTTCTACTACATTAGCCTTCTTTATGTGTAACTTTTAATTATAGCCATCAGCCTTCAGTTATTCCACATTAGTAGGAACTTGATCCATTTTTGTATTGATTTTATCAATTGGCCAATAATCTTGTCATATATTCTATTTTCATTCAAGTTCATATTCCTATCTATATACAAATTTATTTCATTATAAATTTATTACTTTTTTTTATTCATCATCTAAATTTTCCTTCACGTATATCTTCCTCTTCCTCCTCCTCATCAACTTTTTTTTTTATCTTCATCATGTCTTCTGCTTTGTTCTTTAACAACTTCATCATCTTCTGCATCTATCTTCTTCTTCTTCTGTCGATTCTTCTTTCACCATTATTTCATTTTCTGAACCTTCTTCCAGGAAAACCTCTCTATTTCTACTTCAGGGACATCTATCTTCATGGGTCTAATTCCATCATATGGTCTAAATATGTTGCTTTTATCCACAGTTTCTTGCCTTATATTTTCGAACATAGTGATCCATTTCAAAATTCTTATTGTGCCTGCCTTATTCTCATTTTTCTTATACAACTTTTCTTTTTCCAACCTAGGATCAACCTCGTAGGCATGCACCTACAAATAACATACAATAAAACTATAAATAATACACAAATTTAATATAATCACTAAAGAGTCAGCCTTACAAACCACCCTTTCTAATTAATAGTTGTTTGTCCATCCGAATGCATCTTGCAAGGCTATGAGAGTCATATTTTATAAGAACTTCCTTTGAGCACTAGCCATCATTTCTCCTCGTTGGTCCCTGCAAATAAAAGGAAAACTAGCTTCTCCTTTACAAAGATTAAATGATGCATCTATATTGATTTTTCGATGTTACTTGGTCAGAGCTACCACTTCAATTCACAATGACTAGTGACTAAAAATTCTTCTACCCTTACTTCTTTCTTATTATTTTCACTTCACTACTAGCAGCTTTACAACCACACAATATTTTACGTGCCTTCACTTTTTAAATTTTTTTGAGGATGAGCTAAAGTGTGATTGTATTTTTTTTTCCATTTTGAGCTTTCCAAATAATTTTACATATATGAGGAAAAAAAATAACTATGTTCAATAAGTTTCATTATATAGGTTTAGAGCATTCCCAGTTCACTCTTTGTTATAAATAATGGTTGAAGAAAATAAGACTTTAACTTACTCTTTTTTTTTAATAATTATATTTTATTAATCTTTTTATAAATGGAGAAAAACATTAAAAAAAATGGCGGCAAACTAACCAAGCCAATAGGCTTACCCAATACCCCCTGAAATCCTAACTACCAAATGTTATATGAAAAAACCCCATGCTAAATAATACCTCAGAGTGCAAGTACAACACAATCAAACCACCGAATAATTGGAGTTTTACAACCATAAAAATTAAAATTATAACTGAAATTAAAATGGTGAGTATTAAAGTGAGTAAGATGACATAACATATCTAATAAGTCAAACCAAAAACATGTGCATGCATGACCCACATTCAAGATTCCACTGAGACTAAATTGGTGCAGACACCACCTACAGCATGCCAACCAAAAGCAAAGCGGGCCACAAAAATATAGCAATGAATCCAATACACTATTTACAAAGTCTCTTTCATTCTGCAAATGAAGATAAGAAATGATTTCAAATATGTTGCACCCAACAGAACATAGAGAACCAAATCTAGTGAACCTCAACCAATTATTAAAAGCATGAAGGCATCAGTTAGACCATGTAGATAAGGCATCAGCTTCTTAAGGTCAAATCAAGGTCAGCTCAAGTTTCTGACTCTTAACACAGCAATACGAACACATCAAATATAAAGAACATTTGGATCATATAGGAAAAACAATAGCAACAACCGAATCTAAAAGGCTCAATGTTATAAATTATATATATAACTCATTCAAAACACACAACCGAGCAAAAATGGGGCAAAGAGCAATTATATCTTTTATACCAACAATTATGCTTTCAAGGTTTCTTAACATCAGCAGAAAAATATATAAAAAATGTTACATGTATCCATGTAGCAAGAAGATAGAAGTAGACAACAGTCATATTCAAAACCAAGTTACTAAGTCCTCTATTCCAGTGACTACAGATTTTGCAAGAGAGTTGATAATTAACAAATTATACATTATTTTGCCTCATATTCTTGAGGATTTTACATGTTAAATTGAATTTAATTTGTTTGTTTTAGTGTTTTCAGCCATTTTTAGTTAATCAATTGAATTCCATAGCTAGGAGGAATTATGTCAAGGTTCAAGCTTGAAAGATGAAGAAAATGCATGAAAATGGAGTGAAGAATAAAGGCTCAAGGCTACCTCACGGCCTGTGAGACAGCCCATGAGAAGTGATGAAGAATTGGAAGGCAAGACTCTGTCACGGTCGATGTCACGGGCCGTGACAGAGAGAGAGTCACCCGTGAGAGCAGCAGAGGAAGACGTGAGAAACAAAAGCTTCTCACGGTCCCCCTTACTGGCTGTTATAGGGACTGTGGGAGCTTATTGTTTCTCCCACACTAAGGACAGAAGCATGTCACGGCTAACGTCATGGGCCGTGAACAGAGAGCCCCTAGACTGTGCTAGAGAAGCAGACTAGGAGGGAGAGAAGCAGTAGATTCTCACGGTCCCCGTAACAGGCTGTGACCGGAATCGTGGGAGCGTTCTGCCTCTTGATCCCAAGCAAGTTCAGAATGAGGCTAGCACAGGCACGAGCGGTGAGAGCCGCCCGTGCCAGCATTTTGAGACCCATATAAAAACATGAAACTTTAGAATAAAAAGGGATGAAACAGAGGTTAGACTCTTACAACAGAAAAAGATTATCTACCTTCGTTCAAAGTAGATCTAGGGCTTCAGAAACTTGAGAAAAACAAATTAAGGAAGTCTTTCAAGGCTTGATTACAGATCATCATCTCAAATTAGAGCTGGAACTTTAAGGATTTAGCTGAAATTTCATTCAATTTTCATGAACTTCATGGATTTCTACAATTTCTTATCTTTTTCTTGTTCTTTTGATTTGAATATGAACTAAACTCATATATCTACCTAGATTAAATGAGTGTTACTTGATTGTATGGATTGATCAATAGTTATTCAATGAATGTTTAGGTTTTTCATTAAGTTTAGTTTTTGATACCTGATTTTTCATAAATCAATTGCAATTGCATGCTTGCTCTTAATTTGTGTTGTTTAAACTTTACTAGAGATAGAGAGTTTAGACTTAGAACACTCAAAAGCTTAATAGGTTTGTTGTGTCTGCTAGAGATAGATTCACAAATTTCTAGGATTTTAGATATTTTTCATTAATCATACAGGCTGTTTCTATAGGACCGAGAAGAAGTTCCTTTCCTATTACTTATAAATTAGGAGTTTAATTACTTAAGAAAGATTTAAACCTAATTTTGTGAAAAATCTCACTTAATGATTAATTGAATCATTCATTAATGTGTTGATTGAATGCACAATTTGAGTAATGCGAGTCAAAGTCTAGGTAGATGCCTTAATTCATCGTATTTTCTAGATTTGATCTTTGATTTATTTAGATTTTGTTAATTGCAAGTTCAATTTCTGTTTAGTTTCCATAATTAAAAATTAGTTTTGTTTCTAAATCCAACGATTATTGTTAGCTAAACAATAGACTAGGAGGCTGAGTTGGTGCTTGATCGATAAACTAAAGAGTCCCTTGGGAGAATGATACCGGGACTTGCTGGTTTTACTACTTGATACGATCCCGTGCAATTGCGGGTTTTGCGGCTGAACGCAATTAACAGTCTTTCACAAAGTTTGTCTCCCTATAGATATTAGTGACTGAACAACTAGAAGAGATGGATTTAAGTCTCAAATCTTGAGAATGGAGGACCAAAGTTTCCATGGGCTTGCATACAACTCCTCATCAATCCAAGATACTGAGTTTTTTTGAATCTAATTCAACCACCATGTTGTTATTTAATAAGAAACTGTTTACCTCGGATACCTCAAAAGCTTTTAAGATAGTGACAACTTCAATTTCATTAGAGTCTAACATTTCACAAGGACAAGAGAATATGGCCTTGAAGAACCCAGCAGAACCTCTCAAAACCCCTCCCACACTTGCTGGAACTGGCTTACCAAAAATTGACACATCAACATTCCATTTCCAAACGTCAGAGGGTAGTGGTGTCCATAGAAGCGAAGCTCTCAGAGGTAGTTTGTTGTTCCATTATTTCAGGTAGAGAGAAGAGGATAAGTTTTCAACCCCAGAATAAGGAAAAGCGGGTTCAAAGGATGAAACACAAAAGGAAAGACTTTAAATAATTAGTTCAAATAGCTTCTCCCTGACAAAATTGGCATTTCTAAAAATTATATTATTTCTATCCAGCCACACGGACCAAATGATAGATAGAAACACTGCTAACCAAATCTTCTTCTTAAAGGATCCATGTGAGAAAAAATCTCATTGCTCAAAGTGAGATATGAGATTATATGGTATACACCTGGAGAAATTCCACCATTCTAGAATTTTGTTCCATGTACCCCAAATTACCTTGTAATGCATAAAAAGATGATTAACTTCCTATGGGAAAGTGTTACAAAAAGGACACAAATTAAGGGATAAGTCGATAATCCCTTTCCTTGTCAAAAACCCCCTCTTGTTAATCTTGCCAAGCAATACTCTCCATATGAATATCTCTACCTTACGAGGTACAAGACTCCTCCATAAATTGGACCAAATAAGGAGGGAGGAAACTGTTTTACACAAATCCAATCTTTGGCATAAAGATTTGACCATGAATGCCTTGTTAGATTGAAGCACCATATTAATTTGTCACGCATTAATAGTTATGGTTCCACAACAGAAAGCTTCATTTTAAGGGAGTTAAGGAGTTGCAATTCCCATACAAACATGTTTCTTCTCCAAGGGAAGTTCCAGTGCCATATCCATTTTCCCACAAACACATTTCAGCAGTTGTAGCATCATTGTGAAGAGTAAGAAGATAGAGTCTAGGATATTTCGCTTTTAAAGATTGATCCCCTAAACACACATCAATCTAGAACTTGATAGCTGTCCCATTTTCTAACCAAAATTGAGACCCTCTTTAATTATGTTAAAGAGGAGTGGATCCTTTGAAGCCATAGTAGAGATATCAGCCCAAATTATTGAAGTTTGGCCACCACACACAAGAGGAAGATGATTCCCAGGATGATATTTTTGCTCAATAACATCTTTCCAAAGGGAACTAGAATCGTCAAAAAACCTCCACACCCATTTGAATAAAAGAGCAAGATTTTTGTTTAGAAGGGAGCTAATACCGAGTTCCCCAAGACTCTTTGCTTTTTCAATCATCGACTAGCTAATAGTCATAAGTTTACACTTTTCTTCATTGCCTTTCCAAAAGAAATTACACTGAATTTTTACTATCTTTTTGGCCACACCCTTTAGAAGTTTGAAAATCGAGAGATAGCATAATGGAAGATGATAATTGATAATTTATGCATTAATATATCCAATTTTCTTGACGGTTTTGTACTTTAAATTAAATTTGATTTGTTTGCTCTAAGTGTTTTCAGTTGTTTTCAAGAATTTAATTGAAATCCAAGGTTAAAAAGAATTATTTTGAAGTTCGGGTTTGAAAGACGATGAAAACGAGCGAAAACGGTGGACAAAACCTCCCAAGGGCGTTGGCACGGCTGTGCCAATAGCTGTACAGCCCGTGGGAGGCAGTGGGGATACCCAGCCAAACAGTGGCCTGGCACAGGTGCT
>CAOJBK011301371.1:0-11128 GCA_948294925.1 Codiaeum variegatum | reverse complement strand
ACAACCTATTTCTATTTTCATATTTGTTATAAGTTTTAAGTCCATCATTTTTATAATTTATTATTTTTTTAGATATCACTTATAGGTCTTCTTTTAAATGATGTAAAATTTGAAAGTAAGAGACTATCTTAAAGGTAAATCTTCAAATTTTGATCAATAAAAAAATTGATGTAATTGCAAGATTAAGACATTATTATCTTTAAATGCCAAAAGAAATTTCGAATAGCTGTAATCTTGAACTTTAGTTTAGGATTATCAACTAAACATTGTATTATTTAGTTATGTTTTTTCTTATTAGTAAATTATTTGTTATTAATAAATTATTCAAATCATATTATATTCTAATTTTAAATTATTTAAATTTATCTTCATACTTTCAAATTTTCATTTTTAAATTTAAGTTTATTCAATTCATAAAATTCTATCTTAAAATCAAATTATAAATGAATGCATAAAAAAAATTAAATAGATTAACACACATGATTGAACACTAAAATATATATATATATATATATTTATTGACACACGAGTCAAGTGGCACATTGAATTTTTTTTTTAATATAGCTATTTTTTAACAATTTATCTAAATCACAAACATCATTTCAAAAAATTGAATTAAATTTGAAATATTTTATTTATCATCATATAAATTAATAATGATTTAAATTAATATAATTAATATATTAGAAAATATTTTTTTTTGAAATAAAAATGAAATAAATTAATTAAATATAAATTATTGTTATTGACAACTAACAATTATATGATATTTTTATCATGTCATTTATTAAATTGATACGATACATATAAACTTTTTTTTATTATATTATTTAGTATTTATAAAATTTTATGCATATAAATATTTTTTAAAAAATAATCTAATTTATACATATTAAGTTGTAAATCTAAAAATACGTAACAAGTTGAAAAGTTTCAAAAATATAAAAATTTTATAGAGAATATTTTGAAAGAATCAAATTAATATATTAATATATTTAAGTAAATTTAATATAAGTAATCTAATGAACAAAATATTTAAAAGCTTATAAACTTGATTTAAGTTTTAAAAATAAATATCATCTAATTTAATTTTTTTAAAATAAATTTTATTTGGCAAAACTATTAATTATACTTCAAACTATTCGCGATTTATCAAATCTACCCCATATTAAAATAATTTTCAATTTGATAATCCAACTTTATGATTTATTACACACCTACCATAAGATTCCAAATGACGTCGATTTATGATGACATGGACCTCTGTCTTTTCGCCACGTCAATCAGTCAACTCGTTAGACAAACCCAAAACAGCATCATTTTGAGTTCAGTGATAGATTTGTAACAAATCAAAAAGTTTGATAATCAAATTGAAAATTATTTTAGTAAAGGATAAATTTGATAAATCACGAATAGTTTGAGATATAATTGATGAATTTGCCATTTTATTTTAAATAATTAATAATTATCCCTTATCTTTCTTAATTGTGCAAAAATATGATTTCAGAATATCCTTTTATTAAATTATGATTTCAAATAATATTTTTATTTTGAACAATTAAAATAAGATAATGATAACATTTCTAATAATTCATTATCCATAAAATTTTAAATAATTTTTAGTTATTTTAAAATTTTATCATTCTCTCTCATGTGCTATATATATTTTTTTCTATTGTTTTTGTTGTTTGTGGATATAGGTGATTGTTCCATGTTCATTTTTTTTTCTTCGTTTCATATGTTTATTTTACTATAGCATGTTTAGTCCTTCTTCTTTTTGTTTTTTTTTTTTAAATTTATTCTTGCTTTTAATTATTTTTTTCTGAAAAAATCAAATAACTTAGTATGAGATTGGTTTGATTACAAAGAATGATGGTAAATGTTGTTGTTTATCATTCTTTTTAGGAGTTTTTTTTCCTTTTTTTATTTTCGTTTCTACTATGGTTAATGTTTTTATCTTTATCATTCTTCTTTCTTTTAATTGTTATATTGTTGTTGTAATACCTTAGGTTTACTCGTATTTTTTCTTTGATATTTTAAGTTGTTCTAATTAAAATGTTCTAAATTACTCTTATTTGATAATGATATTTTGAGATAATTAAGGTTTTCAAACCACCAAGCCAAGTTATCAAATAATTATGATGACTTAAAAAATCAAAAGAAATAGATTTCCATGTCAAATTTAAAGAATATGTGAGTTTACTCTTGGTTTGCCTAAGGAAAGCTCTTCACTTTACTCTATAAAATTTCTACCATCTCATTAGTATGTGTAAAAGTTTTTTTTCTTAAATTGATGTATTAGCAAGGGGGTTTACACAGATTATATACATGAGACTGTATTATCTCTTTCATTGAGGCTATGATTGAGGTTGTGATCAAGCTCAAGATATCCTATACAGCTATCAAATCTCTTACATATCTTTACAGCCCCCCCCTAAAGCTGGAGCATATATATTTGTCATGCCCAGCTTGTTACACATATATTTCACTTGATTCCCATTTAAAGATTTTGTAAAGATATCTCCCAGCTGCTCTCCTGTCTTTATATGTCCAGTAGATATGAGACCTTCTAGTATTTTTTTCACAAACGAAGTGACAATCAACCTCAATATGCTTAGTCCTTTCATGGAACACTAGATTACAAGCTATATGTAAGGTAGCTTGATTATCACACCACAACTTGGATGGCATAGATATTTTAAGGCCAACCTCAACTAAAAGTTGATATATCCAGATGATCTCGCAAGCTGTTTGTGCCATGGCTCTATATTCTTATTATGTACTGGATCGAGATACCACATTATGTTTCTTGCTTTCCCATGAAATTAAATTTTCTCCAACAAACATATAATAGCTTGTGGTAGATCTTTGGTCAACTTTAGATCCCGCCCAATCTGCATCTGAAAAACACTTAATATTGACATGCCCATGATTTGTATATAGTAACCCAAAACTTGGAGCTCCCTTCAAATAACATAGAATTTGCTCTAAAGATGCCTAATGTTGAACTGTAGGAGATGCCATAAATTGACATACAACACTAATTGAATGAGCGATCTCAGGTCAAGTCACTGTAAGATAGTTCATTTTCCCAACTAAGTCTCCATCTTTTGTTAGTTGCAGATAAGGCACCATAGGAGTACTACACTACTTCGCTCCAATCTTTCATGTTTCAGTTAATAGATCAATCACATACTTCCTTTGAGACAGGATGATTCCTTTCTTCTTTCTTTTCACCTCTATTCCCAAAAAAAATACTTTAGGGCTCCCATATTTTTAGTTTGAAATTAACTATGATGGAAAGTCTTTAAATATGAAATACCTATAGTGTCACTTCCAGTGAAGATGATATCATCCACATAGATACCCAAAAAGATACTGATCGATGATAATTGTTTGTAAAAGACTGACTGATTATACTTGCATTTTCGCATCTCAAATTGCTTCAGTGTAAGACTAAATTTCCCAAACCAAGCTCTAACGCTCTGTTTCAGGCCATACAAAGATTTTCTAAGGTGACACACTCTCCCATTCTCCCCCTGAGCAACAAATCTGGGAGGTTGCTCCATATAGACTTCCTCCTGAAGATCACCATACAAAAAAGCATTCTTAATATCTAGTTGATGTAGTGTCCAGTCTTGTGAGGCTGCAAAAGATATCAATATTTAGACATAAGTCATTTTAGCAACAGGAGAGAAAGTATCAAAGTAATTAACAACATAGGTTTGAGCATAGCCTTTAGCCACCAATCAAGCCTTCAGTCTAGCAACAGAACCATCCGAGTTAAATTTGACTACAAACACCCATTTACACCCTATAGTTTTCTTCCCTGTAGGCAAATTTACTATTTCCCACATACTATTAGTTTCCAAAGCATTCATTTCTTCTATCATAGCCTCACACCAGCCGAGATGAGATAGGGCTTCATGAATGGTTTTGGGAACAAAGACAGAGACTAAAGAAGCAATAAAAGAACACAAAAGAAGGGATAAACAATCATAAGAGATAAAAGATGAAACAGGACAAGTATGTTGGTGCTTACCTTTGCATCGAACAATAGGTTTATGGAGATCACTGTCTTCAGGATCTGATGTCGAGGGAGGTACTGGTGCCAAACAAGAATCAGGATGTCTTTGTCTTCTAGAATAGACCTCACGGATGATCGATTTTGGTTTTGGTGTTTTGGATGGTGGTTTAAAGTGAGATGAAGGCAATGGTGCAAATTGGCTTAGTGTATTATATGTGGAAGTATAAATCAGTAAGGTATCATCATCTTCCTTAGAAAAAGAAGTAGAAGAAACTGGAAAGAAAGGTATGTGTTCATGGAAAGTGACATCAGCAGACACAAGATACTTTTACATATCAGGACAGTAACACTTGTATCCCTTTTGTAAACGAGAATACCCCAGAAAGACACACTTCAAAAATTTGGGATCTAGTTTAGTAACCTGAGGTCTAACATCTCGAACAAAACAAGTGCTTCCAAAAATCTTAGGTTCAATGGAAAATAAAGGCTTTGAAGGAAATAGGATGTTATCGGGAATCTCACCTTGAAGAACTGATGATGGCATATAGTTTATCAAAAAATAAGCTATGGAAATGGCATCAGTCCAAAATTATTTTGGAACTCTCATTTGAAAGAGCAGTGCTCTGGCTGTTTGAAGGAGATATCTATTTTTCCTTTCTGCCACATCATTTTGAGATGGTGTGTCAACATACGAAGTTTGATGCAAAATGCCATGTTGAATCATGAAAGTTTGAAAAGTTTATGAAAGATATTCTTTTGCATTATTACTTCTCAAATTTTGAACAGATATATTAAAATGTGTTTTGATTTTAGCACAGAAAGAAATAAAATGAGTAAAAACTTCATAATGATTTTTCATTAAATAAAGCCATGTCACACGAGAAAAATCATCAACAAAAGTAACAAAATATTTAAATCCTGGTTTGGACATAATAGGACAGGGACCCCACATCAGTATGAACTAACTCAAAAGGAGCACCAGCTCTTTTATTGACACGAGGAACTAACGATAAACAATGATGTTTAGCAAGTTAACAAGACTCACAATCTAATGAAGAAAGATTCTGAAACTGAGGGTATAACTTCTTCAAGGTGGACAGAGAAGGATGTCCTAGGCAACAATGTGCTTCAAAGGCAATGGTAATGCTGGAGTAGGCAATGGGTTTGGGTATTTGGCCATCCAGAATATAAAGTCCATCTGATTCATGTCCTTTACCAATAATCTTCTTCGTAATCAAATCCTGAAAGAGATAGTAATTAGGAAAGAATGAGACAAAACAGTTCAATGCACAAGTGATTTTACTAATGGATAATAAGTTAAAAGCAAGTTTAGGAAGATTTAAAATAGATTCTAAAGTGAGCAAATGTGTTGGTTTAGCAGTGCCAATGCCCAGAACATATGAGGTAGATCCATCAGCTAAAGTGACTTTAGAAGGAAATTTAGATTTTTCAACTGATAAGAGTAGTTTAGGATTACCTGTCATATGATTTGTACAGACAATCAATGACCCAATTTGTAGAAGAAGAAGAAAGACATGAGGTGGATTTACCTGACTGTGTGCTAACATTGGTAGAAGATGTTGAATTCTTTAGACTTTCCTGGTACTGAACTTAGCATACTCTTCTACAAAGATAGTAAAGGTTTGTTCAGGTGCAGTTGGTGTATTTGTTGCCAAATTCACCTTGTGAGTTCTTTGATTCTTGTTATGTAGCTTTGGGCATGTATGCTTCGTATGCCCTAGGTCATGGTAACAAAAAACACTCAATGGTGATCTAGAAGTTCCTCCCCCTCTAACAGTATTCTTGCTATTTCCACATCCATTATGGATGATAAGAGCATTAGAAGCTTGATAAGTACTAGTACTGGAAGAACTTTCAGTACGAAGGATTCTAGCAAAGGCTTCTTGAAGAGAGGAAATGTCAGCACTAGAAAGAACTTGAGATTTAGCAACTTCAAAGTGAGTATTGAGTCCAACAAAAAAACTCATTACTGCCATTTATTCTGGTTCAGCTTGCTGCACCTTTATATCAGGGATAAAAGAAAGCACAAAGTTCAACTTTTGATATGTTTTCCTGAAATTCATGAAATAAGTATGAAGAGATTGTTCTTTCTATTCAACTTGATAAAAACTCCTACAAATATCATAAATACGAGACTAATTCCCTTTCTCAGAATACAAAAAATCTAAGTACTCTATTAACTCTTTAACATATTCACAGTGATCAATTAACCACACAATATCAGATTCTATAGAGTTTTTAATTTGCAGAAGTAAAGACACATCAATCTTTTCCCATTCTTTAAGGGTCTTACCATTTGGAGGATCTTGAGTGAGATGATCATCCTTAGGCAAGCTCTTTAAATAAATTTTAGCAGTTCTATGCCAATTAATAAAATTAGAACCATTTAATTTTTGTTCAGTTATCTTGTTATTCACAGGAACCATTCTAGCCACTAACTTAAGTTCCTCAGCCATACTTAAAAATCAACTAAATATTATGAAACCAAAAATATCCAAAAAAATTTTAGAAACCCAATCCACCAATACTGCCAAAATAGTCCAACACTACTGCCACTAACCACTCAAAAAAAATTCACAAAGAGAGTTTCACACTTTCGAGAAATAGTGAATATTATCAACACTTATCTCAACAAAATAAAGCAATAACAAGGGAATTCTCACCTTCTTCCCAAGAAATAAGTTACTAACCACAGAAACAATAGTGTAAGGAGGCTAGAAATGGAGAGTCGATGCTGAAGGAGCAGAGAAGACGACAAGCAGGTGGCTTACGCGCTGTCATGCACCAACACGTGGGAAAGGTGTGGAAGCTGCTGGCCGCATATGTGATCTACTTGCGGAGCTTCTGGTGAGTGGACTTTCTAGAAGTGATGATCGGCGATCGATGATGCTTTTCCAATAAGTGGTGTTGACAAATAACCACCATAAACCCAGATACCACAACCTAACTTCTCTGTTATTTATAATAGAGTTGAAAAGAAATCTCATAAAAAATTCTTCTGCACACTAAGGCAGAAGCTGAAGACACAAACTAGGTATTAAGAGAAAGGAGGCTCTGATACCATGTAAAAGTATTTTTCTTAAATTGATGTATTAGCAAGGAGGTTTACATATATTATATATAGGAGACTGTACAACAAAAATGGTAAGTTATCTAATGTTATCTCTTTGATTGAAGTTGTGATCAAGCTCAAGATATCCTATCCAACTATCAAATCTCGTACATATCTTTACAGTATGCTAATTTAATCTCATTTATAAATCAATTATAAGTAAAATATGATGGGAACCACAAGCATGGTTGTTATAATTTGACTGGTTATAACTTAAAGTGGATAAATGCTTCATGCTCATTGGTTTAGAAGTTTGAAGAAGATTCAAATTGACCCATAAGCCATATAAATACCTACATAAATCCTTCTAGTGTGTTAATAAGAGAGTTATAAGTGTGTTAGAGTGTTCAGAGATAGAAAATTTAAGGGCTAGAGCGAAATACATAGGTTCTGGATGAATAGTAATATAATTCAGATGAATAGTAATAGAGTCATCTTTGGAGCCAAAAATAGCCATTCTCCTCTCCTCAATTTTTCTCACTCACCACCTCTTTAGAAAGTACTCTGAATGAGATTTTCAATGAGTCCTAAATCACTTCATTTAGCCTTCAGACGCTCCCTCACCTTCTTGTCCAAGCAGACTGCTACAGTAAACTTCAACGTGTTTTTCCCGCTTATCCCGAACTCTATTTTTGTGCAAATAAGGTATCTTTGTAATCCTTGTAAAAAACTTTTTCATAGGAATTTTAGTTTGCAATTTTCTAAGGTCTCTATAAAAAGTGAATTTTCAAATTTTGAGCTTTTTTCCGATGTCGTTTTCTTATCGTATAGTTATAGGTACGCTACCAGACTTTTGAATCCTTTTAGTTCTACCTCTTGTGAAGAATATAGATCAAATTTTGTGAAAAATGGACTCTAAGATGTGATTAGAGTTTTACCCTAGGTTGGGGTTTTGCATAAATTGGTGAGCTTTGGGTTGGGTTGAGGTACTTTGAGTGTGATTGAACTAATTTGAGTTAAGAGATGAGTTTTTGAAGTATGCTAATACTTAACTCTAACCTTATTTATGCTTATTAACATTATAACCTATACTGGTATATTATAATGTATATTATGGATTTGTTATATATTTGTGTTTTGCCTATGTTGATTGGATTGGGGACACATTAGGGGTCATTGGTGTTGAGATTGAGTTTGGGAAGAATTATAGAAGTGTTCTATTTTTATTGTCACATGGGGCATTATTCCAGTTACAAACGGAACTCTGCCGAAATCTCTATAGAAAATTTGTGACTAAATTTGCTAAGTATGCTTATATGAATTAATTGAGATCTTGGGATAGTATGTGTTATTTAGGGTTCTATGGGTTTACTGTAGTTTTAGACGTACCTTTGCCCTAGGACCATCACACTTCGAAAATAGGATGTGACAAAGGTGGTATCACGACATAAGTTAATAAATGGTTAACTGGGAAATCTACAGACCATAGGTTCCTAATTATCATTTTGTTTCATTTGATATATATATGTGTGCATTATTATTTTGGATTTATAAAGTTTCATGATCTTATTTTATCATTTGATGGATTTTCCACCACGAGCACCTCGAGGTCGAAGTCGAGGTCGGGTTGACCTAAGAGAAATGTACCTCATGAAGAAGGTTTTGCTATTGGAGTAGAAGATAATATAAACCCCCTATTCATCCTCCTCCTTTGGCACCTCCAGTCGATGCAGCAATGTTAGCATAACAATTGGAACATTTGTAGCTGCTCCACCAATAGCTCCTCTACCATTGGTTGCTCCACCAGTACCAGAAGTAAGTTATGAGAAATTCTTGAAGCTTAAGCCTTCAGAGTACAAGGGTCATATAGATCCCACTGATTTTCTAGAAGAGATGGAAGATAAGATGAAGATTTTGAAAATTCCAGATAGAAGAGTAGTAGATTTTGTTGGTTATTTGATGAAGGAAGACGCTAAAGAGTGGTTCAAAATGTGCATCTATGGGACACTCAGAGGCGGTGCAGAAATTAGTTGGGAATGTTTCAAGGAATTGGTGACTAATGAATTCCTACCAGAAAGTGAAAGAGAAGCAAGAGCCATGGAGTTTGAGAGAATTGTTCAAACTCTGGATATGACAATTTCTGACTATTCTAAGCAGTTTAACCGACTGAGTAGATATGCTTCAGTGTTGGATCCTAATGAAGCTGCTAGAATTCATCAATTTCAAAGAGGGTTGATTGCTCTTATATATAAAATATTAGGACCTCATGACTTTGATTCCTACTCTAAAGTGGTGGGCCGAGCAAAGTTGATTAAAAATAGAGAAATGGAGGTGAAGGCTACTCAAGAGTAGAAAAGAAAGAAAAAGTGGGGAGTTCTTCCAAGCAAAGTAAAGATGGTAGTGGTGTGAAAGTTATGAGTGAACCAATTTTTTCAGTTGGAAGCTTCAAAAACCAACAGGGGAGACCTTAGACTCGATAGAATCCTTCTAGGGCAATTTCTTAGTCTAGTTTCAGTGCAACAAATTTAGCTCCATCTAAGGTTTCTCTTCCACCATGTTCTACCTGTAGGAAGCCACATAAGGGTCAATTTCATTGGGAGATAGGTGCATGCTTCAGATGTGGAAATCAAGGTTATTTTTTGAGAGATTGTCCATTAGGAGTTGCCACTAGACCACAAACTTCTCAGTCCACCATTTAGATTAATAGAATGGGTGATACTAGTACTCCAGCAGGCATAGGAAATAGTGGTAGAGGCACTGGGCAAGCTTTAAGACAGACTTCTGGTCAAACATCTATGAGTAGAGGTGGTGGGAGAGTATTTATTTTCGCTCAGAATGAAGTTCAGGGTTCTAATACCATAATCATAGGTATTCTTCAAATTCAAAATATTGATGTGTGAGTATTATTTGATTCTGGGGTCACTCATTCATTTACATCTCCACGTTTTGCCAAGAAATTATATATTGCCTACAAATTGCTTGAAAATTCTATGATTGTGTTTACTCATTTAGAAAAGGAGATTGAGGTTTGAAATGTATTTTCTAGTTGTAATATGAAAATTCATGATAAATAATTGTCTAATAATCTCATTGAATTGCCAGTGTTAGAATTTGATGTGATTTTGGGTATGGATTGGTTATCTCAACATTTTTCCACTCTTGACTGCCACAATAAGAAAGTGGTGTTCAAACCTCCTTCAGGGGAAGAATTTGAATTTCAAGGAGATAAAAGTGAAATTTCTCATAATTTAATATCTGTTATCGAGGCGAGGAAGCATTTGAAAAAGGGATGTCTGGGTTATTTGGGTTGTGTGAGAGATGAGGAAGGGGAAGTTAAAAGATTAGAGCATATTCTGATTGTTAATGAATATCAAGAAGAATTACTGGGGTTACCACCTGAAGAAGAGATTGAATTTGCGATTGATGTGGTACCAGGAATTGATCCTATTTCCATTCCTCCTTATCGTATGGCACTGGTTAAAGTGAAAGAATTGAAGACTCAATTGTAAGATTTGCTTGATAAAGGGTTCATTTGTCCTAGTAGCTCACTATAAGCACCATTTCATTTTATAAAGAAGAAGGATGGTTCTCTGTGACTCTGTATTAATTATAGACAATTAAATAAAGTCACTATTTGGAACAAATATCCTCTTCCCTGGATAGATGATTTATTTGATCAATTGCATGGAGCAAGCCACTTTTCAAAAATAGATTTGAGATCGGGATACCATCAATTGAGAATTTGGAAAGAAGATGTGTCTAAAACAACATTCAGAACTAGATATAGACATTATGAGTTTCTTGTATTACCGTTTGAATTGATGAATGCTCCAGCTGCTTTTATGGACTTAATGAACTGGGTCTTCAAGGCTTATCTAGACAAGTTTGTCATTGTCTTCTTTGATGACATCTTGGTCTATTCAAAGAGCTAAGATGAACATGAGGAGCATCTCAAAATTATTTTACAGACTTTAAGGGAGCATTAGTTATATGCCAAATTCTCTAAATGTGAATTTTGGCTTGATGAT
>CAOJBK011301220.1:0-21785 GCA_948294925.1 Codiaeum variegatum | reverse complement strand
TTTGGAGGGCAAACTTAGGGATCAACGCAAGGAACGGGACAATGCTATATTGTCCAAAGCCGAGCTAGTAGAGGAGTTGAGCAAGTACCAATAAGAGGTGGTGGATAGGGATCAACAGCTAGAGTCATCCAAAAAGGAAGTGGATGACATATCCACTAAGTGTGCATTATGGCTGATGGCGTTCATGCACCAAATTGTGGATGAAGCTATCTCCAAGTTTGGGGATGATTCCAAAGCATTGTTTGACATTTGCCCTGACCTTTCCATCTTCAAGATTGAAGCTTATACTGATGAAGATGGTGACCTTAGCAATGCTAATCCTTCTAGAGCTGGGCAACCTAACCCTAAGCCTTCTGAAAATACAGCTCCTTTTGACCAGACCTCAGTTGATCCTGCTGGGGTGTTAGCCACAAATGATAATCTCCCCGAGATTTTTGGTGGCTAACTTTGAATCCTTTTACCTTGTTTAATTTGTTGTTTGTGTGTTTTATTATTATTATTATTTTCAAACAGATGATCCTTGGGGGTTTTGTCCCTTAGATCGTTCAGTATGGAAAGAGCGATCTATGGGGTTTGTCCCATACTTCCACTATTTTGAATATATCATCCAATGGGTCTGTCCCTAGAGTTTAACTTTTATAAATAGAAACATCATTTTCTCTTTACTAATTCAGTCTGAATTATAAACATTCCTTTGTTTGACGATCCTGGGAGCTACCTCAGAGGTCGTCTATAAGAAATATTACCAAGGGGGTCTGTCCCTTAGGCTTTTATAGTGAAAAGAATACATGTCTTTTATATGAATTGATGTTTTAGACTCGCTTCTCTTTACATCCACCTTTTATTAGTAATTTATTGTATGGTTATCATGGTTCATTGACCTGTAGAACTGCTATTCAATTTGGGGTCATTCGACCCCTTATGTTGTTGTATCGAACTAAGGATTGACCACATTATGGATCTTATTTTCTTAAATAGAGAGGTAGGGTCTTTTGATTTCCATTCACTATTTTAATGTTCGAGATGACCTAAGGGTCATTTATTCGCTTTGTATTAGGGACGTATCATTATGATGTGACGATCTTAAGATCGTTCAAACATTTATAAGGTGGCCTTTGGACCTTACTTATGATGTGCAGGATGATCTTTGGATCATTTAAATAATAGCTGACAATTCAAGAAAAACTTTATTTTATTCATGATGTCAGGATCAGTAAGTGCACCCGGACATCTCAACTTGGTTGGCACCCCCATAGCATCCTCATCATCTACCTAGGTTTATTATTAATAAGCAAGTATATCATTTAAATTGAGGAAATAACAAACAAAACTAATAGAAAAATAAGTTAAGGATAAAACAACTTCAGATGCTCCACATTCCATGCATGAGGGAGGGTTTTGTCTTTAGCATTTTCTAGATGGTATGAGTTAAGCCCTAAGGCTTTCACTATCTTGTAAGCGCCTTCTTGATTGAGTTGTAACTTACCCACTCCTGCATTTCCATTAGTCAACTCTGGCTTCTTTAGAATAAGGTCACCCTCCTTGAATGCCTTGAACTTCACTTTCTTATCGTGGTATCTAGCAATCCTCTACTTCTAGCCTGTTATTCTAACATAAGCTATGTCCTTTAGCTCTTTCACTAGGTCTAGGTCGGTTCTTCTTTCTACCTCCTGATCGACCTTTTCAGTGAACTCCACTCTAAATGATGGTTGGCTTATCTCCATGGGTACCACAACTTCTATTCCATAGGTTAGAGAACATAAGGTTTCCCTTATTGGTGTTCTATTGGTCATCCTGAAGCTCTATAGGACACTTTGAAGTTCATCCACCTAGTTTCCCTTTTTATCATCAAGTCTCTTTTTAAAGCCTTGTAAGATGGTTTAATTCGTGACCTTTATTTGCCCATTGGTTTGGGGGTAAGCTGCTGATGAAAATCGAAGGTCTATCCCTAGCCATTTGCAAAATGACTTGAAGTGTTTCAAATCGAACTACTTTCCATTATCTGTGATGATGACCCTCGGTATTCCATACCTTGTTACTATATTCTTCCATATGAAGTTAGTGACTCTATTCTAGGTAATGGTAGATATTGGCTCATCCTCGAGCCACTTAGAAAAATGTTCAATTTCCACAATGAGGAACTTGTTCTACCTTATTAATTGAGGAAATGGCCTCAGGATGTCCATCCCCCATCGATAAAAGAGTAAGGCTACCCCAATATGGGAAAGGGTAGTTGCTGGAGTTCTCTGCACATTAGTATGCTCTTGGTACTTCTTGCAACTTTGAACCAGGCTCTTCACATTTGCCCTAATAGTGGGCCAATGATATCCCCGGAGAAGGACCCTCTTTGCCAAGGTGGCACTCGCCTCATGGGCTCCACATATTCCTTTGTGCAATTCTTTCAACACATACTCACACTCTTTCTTACCCATACACTGAGTTAAGAGTGAGTTTTTAACCTCTTGTATAGGTTACCTAATTGCCAACTATAATCTTTGGACCTTAGTATGACCCTTTATGCCTCCTTCTTATCATCTGGGAGGTGCTCCTTTGCTAGCCACTTCATCAGCAACTCCATCCAACTGCCTTACCACTACACGGGACATACCAGCTATCATGATGTTTAGGGGACCTTTTGTATGGCTAAAGGTATGTTTTTCAGGTCTTTCACTATTTCTTATGCAGCTGCTTTGGCTATCTCATCAGCTTTCTTTGTTCGATCCTTAGGAACTTGTATTATTTTCCACCTTTCCTTTTTTAACTGCTATACATTTTGTACATATAGGGTGAGGTCCTTCGTTCGTACCTTGAAGTTCCCCTGGACCTAGTTTCCAGCTAGCTGTGAGTCACTGTATATGGTTAAGTGATACACCCCTAACACAATGGCGAGCTTTATGCCATTAATTAAAGCCTCATACTCTACTTTGTTGTTATAATTGATGAACACAAGTCTCACAGCATATTTGATGGCAAACTGGTGGGGACGTTTGATTATAATGCCTACCTCTAAGCCCCCATCACATTTAGTGACATCAACCCACATCTCCCACTACTCAATTGGGGCGACCCCCTCTCCTTCTGAAGGCGTGAATTCTACCACAAAGTCCGTCGAAGCCTAGGCCTTCATAGCCTTCCTAGGCTTGTATGTTACTCCTAAGGAGCCAATCTTAACAGCCAATTCTATCATCCTTCCTAACATTTCTGATTTCTAGAGGATCTTCTTGAAGGGGAGGTCTATCCTTACAACTACCGTGTGGGCCTGAAAGTAGTGCCTTAGCTTTTGCGTGGCCATAAATGATGCCAAGGTGTGCTTTTCCAACCTGGGGTACCTCAGCTCAGCATCATGCAGGACTTTGCTAACATAATATATAGGAAACTATTATTCAGCCTCTTCCTTAATTAGAACTGTTGCTACTACATCGTTCATTATGGCTAAGTACAATTAAAGGTCCTCTCCTGGGAGGGGCCTGCTGAGCAATGGAGGGAGGGTCTAAAACTGCTTTAAGTTTTTAAAAGATTTTTTGCATTCATCCATCCATTGAAATTTCTTGAGGCCTTTCAGGGCCTTGAAAAAGGGTTGGCACCTTCTGGATGAGCTGGAGATGAACCTACATAGGGTTGTTATCCTCCCATTCAACTTTTGGACCTCTTTTACACTCTAGGGCGATTTCATTTCCATAATGGCCTTTAGCTGCTATGGATTAGCCTCGATGCCCCTTTATGAAACCATGTACCCCAAGAAATTTACAGCAGGCACTCCAAATACGCACTTTTTAGGGTTTAACTTCAAGTTATATTTCTATAATATCCCCAAGATAGCTTATAAATCATTGGAATAATTCTCGGCATGCTTGCCCTTGACGATCATGTCATCCATAGACACTTCAATGGTCTTCCCTATTTCCTTCTTAAACATAGAATCCACCATCCTCTGATAGATGGCCCTGCATTCTTCAATCTAAATGGCATCCTCTTATACTAGTAAGTTCCTAGGTCCATGACAAATGAGGTCTTCTCTTAATCCTGGGGATACATCTGGATCTGGTGATACCCTAACTTGGCATCCAAAAATGTGTATAGCTTATGCCCCGTTGTGTAATCTACCAACTGGACTATGCTAGGAAAGGGGTATGGGTTTTTTAGGAGCCTTATTCAGATCTGTAAAGCCCATGCACATACGGTACGAGCCATTGGGCTTCTTTACCAGGACTATGTTAGCTAACTAGTCAGAGTAGTGTACTTCTTGGATCACCCCTACATTTAATAGCTTACCCACCTCTTCAACTATGGCCATCTTCTTTTCTAGAAAGTTCTTTCTCTTCCTCTAAGCGATGGGTTTTATTAAGTTATCAATGTTGAGCCAATGCTGCATTACTTCTGGGTCGACCCTTACAAGATCGTTTGTATCCCATGCAAACATATTAAAGTTCTCTTGAAAGGTTTTAATCACCTACTATCTTATCCGGTCATACATTTTGCCTCCTAAATGAACCTCCCTTAGAGGCATGAGAACCTTTTGTACCTCTCCCTTTGGCTTTAGGAAATCTAGCCTCACAGGGCTTTCTACATCGAGATGGCTGCCTAGAAACCCTTTGAGGGCATTAAAACAAGTTTGTCGGGCCATTTCTTGACATCCTCTGGCCACTGCCACGCTCTTAATGGTAGGAATCTTCAAAGTAAGGTGGTATGTGCTTGGTATGGCCCTTGTGGCATAAAGGTAAGGTCATCCCAATAGAATGTTGTATAGGAAAATGATGTTTGCCACAATAAATTCCACACTGACCTCCCTCATAACATCATCACCTAACTCTACATTTAAATTGATTGATCCCTCTAATTACATTTAGAAGTTTCCGATCCCCACCAGAGGGGTAGATATAGGCTTCATATCTTTCTCCCTTAAGTTCATCTTTTTAAAGCACTCCATTGTTATCATATTAGTTGAGCTCCCATCATCCACCATTATCCTCTTGACCCTGAAATTGTTGACATACCCCTGAATTACTAAAGCATCATTATGAGGATGAACCATATGATTGCCATCCTCTAGGCTGAATGTTATTAAACATAGGTTGACGAGTGTGCAGGGTGTTGGGTTTAGGGCTCCTTTTTCTGTAAGATGGCATATAAGTCCCTTATTGCCCTTCTCTTCTAGGTTAAACTATCCCCTGATGAGCTCTTCTCCCCCATAATCACATATATATCCCCTGTTACTTGTTGATCCCCCTGTCGAGGGCGATTCTCCTATTTATTCTGGTCTTGCCTCCTATCATCTCGATGAGGCTCCCTTCTAGGAGGGGTCTTATGGTTGACGACCTCATACGTGCCTCATTATTCCTGGCATCCCTTTCTATACAAGCATTTCAATATCATCCTTCAAGTGCCTGCATTCTTTTGTGTCATGCCCCTTGTCCTGATGAAACTCGCAGTACCTACTTAGGTCCCTTTTCGTTCTAGAAGAGTCACTCATCTTTGGGGGCCATTTGACATCCTTTCCACTCTTTTTCATCCATACTAACATTTCCCTCCTTAAAATGGAGAGGGGTGTGTATGAGCCACTCCTATCAAACCTTCGACCTTTTTCTTGCCTATTGGAACCATTACTACCTCCTTCTTCCCTCCTCTCTTCTGCCATGTCAACTGCTGGGGATGAGAATGCTTAGACCCTGGCTTCCAGGATTGGAAGGCTATCCTCTATCCTTATCTGGCTCTCTGCCAATGCCATGACTTAGGTCCAATTGGTAGGTTGAAGTTCAAAAAGTTTCTTTTGCAACTGCTTATTGGTGGTTCCATTTAGGATAGCCAAATAAGCAGTGTCGAACTGGATGTCTGATACCTCCCACACCTCTTGATTAAACCACTCTAGGTACTGTCTTAGGTTCTCTTTAGGCTTTTGTCTCACTATTAATAGGTCATTTAACTACTTTAATTTTGCCCTTAATAGCATAAACCCTGTCTGGAAGAGATCCGATAGTTTCTTAAAGGAAAATATGGACTTTGGGGGGATGTTTATTATACCATTCATAGGCCACTCCAGCTAGGGTAGTTGGAAAGAGACGACACAAGACGTGGTCCTAGTACGTTTGTAAGTGAATTTTCATTTTGAACTTGTTGACATGTGCCCGAGGGCAGGACTTCCTATAGTAACTGTTTAGCCTCTTAGGTTTTTCTAATCCAGGGGATAGTCTTTCACCAGTATCTCATTTACCAAGGGTGATTCTTCGAGTAGATCCAGGTCCATAGTGACACCATTAATCCTTATATTCGCTAGTATCCCCTTCACCATATGAGCTAAATCTGTTCCTGAGGTTGCTTTCCCTAGCACATTCTCTGCCACATCCTCTACATGGTTTCTCGCCTTTGAGGCTGCTTCTTACCCCCTAGGAGGGGGTTGATCATTATGGCCCTCATCGACCCTATCAGGCCCTGCACTATGCACCTTGGAAAGGTGTTGGACTTACTGCTTCAAAGCTACTACCTGCTTCTACAATTCCACATAATCACCATACATGCCTTGCATGGCCACATGGTTGCTAAAGTATGGGACATGCCTAAGGTTGAGGCTTGCAATTCCCTGTTATGCCTATTAAATCCCATACCCTTGAACTACTAGACCACTTTGTCCCTACACCACATTGTGTGGCCCTCGAGGGTTAGCCGCGTGTACGGTGCCTGGGGTTGGGGGAGTGTTATTACCCACCGGGACGACCTTTGTCGCCTACCATACTGGTATAAGGGGCTCCTCCATGTTCACTCTAGGTTCCTATGGAAACAAGGTCAGTCCATGATTCAAATCAAAATTTCTAGCTGGGTTAGCCATAATGTTTTAGTTGAGAAAATTGAAAACCAAAGACGTGTCCACGCTCATCGCACCAATGTTGTCTTAAGGCTCAAGACGACCCCTCAAGACGACTCATCACTCACATCCTAAGCTCCTGGTAGTATCTTGAAAACACATAAAAAGATACAGGGTGACCCCAAAGGGCAACCACTTCGATGCCTAATTCAGTAGGCTGATAAAAGAACCGAATAAAAAAGAATAGAGAGAGAGTGAAGTGATTAACCTTTCTTCCAATGGAGGCATTGGGTATATATAGCCAACTCCTATCCAACCTTATCCCTAATGTTTCGTAGAGATACGCTTCTGTCTCTAAAATCTTGGAATAGGACTCTGTCTTACACTAATCCTGTAATGTATAATTCGAAGTTAGGACTCTAGTAGAGTTTATTCGCTTAGCACGACCCCCCTGGTTCAGGGCGATCCCTGACTTTTCACCAAGATCATATCGCTTCTCCTCATGAAATCTGTACTTAAGGGCTCTGTCCACATGCCCAGGTGTAAAACCTTCACCTCTTTAGGGTCACCTGAGATAGACCCTTTATAGAGTTGAGTCATCAAGTAACATAAAGATAAACTCTAAAGAAATATATATATTTTTTATTAATTTCAGTGATGGAGAATCAAAACAAGGATGAAAGGCAATTTAGTCATTTTATAACATTTTTAACCGAAAATATTAACAAAATTTGGACGTAATGGCTAAGCTATTAACAGTTTCAAACTTAAGGGATGTCTTAATTGATTTTTTAGGGATATAAATATTTTTGATACCAAAGTTTAAGGACTAAAGTGTAAGTCACCCTAAATTTCATACATTTTGCAATTGATAGATGTGCTTTTTACAATTAATAGACATGTATTTACCAATAATAAATATTTATTTTATGCTGAATGAACAAACAATCAAGGTTCATCACAATTTTTCAAACTGATAAATATTAAGAATAAAATTCAAATTCAAATACTGTAAAAAAATTAAAATTAAAATAATATGATAAATAATAAATTAAAGAAATGTTATTATTTGTTCTTTTGCACTAAAAAATTGTAGTACTATTAATTTTACTAGTATATTATCTAAAATGAAAGAAAAAATATACGATAGAAATAACTTAGAAGAATAAACACCCAAAAATCTGTATTAAAAATAGGGTTGTGTTTTGATATTTTTTTAAAAAGATAAAGTTCTTGTTTGGTTATATACATTTGAAAGAAGAAGAAGAAGAACATAACTTAATAAGACTTTAATTTTAAAAATTAAAGCTTTATTTAGTTATGTACTTTTTTTAAAAAAAAATGGCAAATTATTATTTAATTTTTAAGTTTTGTCAAATTCACTATTTAGTCCCCCGATTATGGAAAACGATAAGGCATGTCCCTAAGATTTAGTCAAATTAACTATTTAGTCCTTCAATTTCTTAATTTTAAAGTTTTTCAAAAATTAGTCACTTTTACAATAACGTACAAGGAGAGAGAAGTCCAACCATATAATAATAGTTGAAAACAGAGGTTAGTAGGATATTAAACAAACGTGAAATAAAATTTTTCAACGAAAATTGTCAGGCTTGGGTTCGACTTCTTACTAACCTCCGTTTTCAACGGTTATTATATGGTTATATTCATATTTTCTTATACATTATTGTAAAAGTTGTCAACTTACGAAAAATCTTTAAGATAAGATATATAGTGACTAAATAGTTAATTTGATCAAACCTTAAGAACATCCCATGTCATTTTTCATAATCGATAAATTAAATAGTGAATTTGACTATAACATAGAGACTTAATAGTATTTTATCCAAAAAAATCAAAAGATTAATTTTGCCAAACATTTTTTTATTTTATGAGATGAAATTTGATTTTTTTAAATTAAATAATATTGTTCGTTTGCCTGAGGCTATAAAATCCGAATCCACCATAGAATTTTATATTATCAATAAATGTAAGATTTGGTAATGCATACATCTTGTGAGCAACGAGTTACTATATCCTGATTCCTGAATTAGAAGTTTAGTGATATAGAGACTTTTTTTATTCAATATAGTATAATGAATATTTTTTTTTATTAATATTGAATATTATTTCAAACTATATTATATATTTATTAACTATAAAATAAATATATATAACATTTTAAAAAATATACATTGTTTCATTTTCATTTTATTCATTAATTATAAAATAAATATTCATAAAATATCTTTTTAATATTTAATATAAAATTTTAAATTAATCCCTGAACCACCAAACTTCTTAGTCGATGACCAGGGTTTATATATATATTTGGTGAAGCAGGGTGTGTTTTACTATTAACAACATGAGCAAATTCCAGAAATTTGTATATTAGGATTGACCGATAGATGTTTGTATTAAACTCTACTAGCTAGTCAAAGTTCAGAAAATTCAAAATAGTAGAAAAACGCTACCAAAAACTAAATAATTTGGTAATATTGCATATAATTATTAGTCCCTTCAATACCCATGCCCTTTCAATCAAAATACCTTTTCAATATCTCCAGTCATTTCTTAACATCAAATCCTATTTTGATAGCACGAAATAATTTACGTTTCCTTCAACTTTTTTTTTTTTTATTTAAAAAAAATTCTAGCTATACTTTTTAGTTTAATTTAGAAGGACAAGATGGAATTAAAATAAAAATAAAAGATCTGTTTTGCTGACTGGTAGGTTGGAGTTTAGACCCCGTTTGCTCAGCTATATATATTTTACAAATGTATTTTAGACAGATCAAAACCCATCAATCACTGGCTAGTGGAAAGAGGCAAATGGGTTCCAAAAAATCCCAGTTGGCACTCATATTCCTGCTTCTAGCTCAATTTACATGCCTCTGTTTTGATCTACCCAGTGAGTATTCTATAGTGGGGGATGAAATTCAGGAGCTGCTTTCAGAGGGACATGTGAATGAATTATTTCAACAATGGAAAGTGAAGCATGGAAAGGTTTATAAGCGAGCTGAGGAGGCACAAACTAGACTAGAAAATTTTAAAAATAATTTGATGTATGTTATTGAGAAGAATGCAAACAAACAGAGAAGTTCAGAGCATAAGGTTGGATTGAATAAGTTTGCTGATATGAGCAATGAAGAATTCAGACAAAAGTACCTTTCAAAAGTTAAAAAACCCGTCAGTAAAAAAAATAATGAAATGACTACTAGACAAAAAAATTTACTCACTTGTGATGCTCCTTCTAGCTTGGATTGGAGGAAGAAGGGTGCCGTTACTGCCGTTAAGGACCAAGGAGATTGTGGTAAGCGTTTCTCTTTTATTATTTTGCCAAAACCGTCAGTTTTAACATGAAAAAAATGCTAAACATTTCAATTTAATTAGATAATTTTTCATTCCATTTCAAATTTATCGTACCTTAGCAAGTAAGCTTCAACGCGCATGTACATGATAGATTTGAAAATGAATGTAAAATTGACTATGCAAATTAAAACGTTTTAAAATTTTATATAGGATTGAAAGTTGATACTTTTGCCTATTCTTTTTCCTTTTTTTTTTAATGTAAATTTAACTAAATATTTTGTTATCATTTAAAATAATATATATATTTTATAATTAAACCTATATATTTTTCTATCATTTGGCATTATGTTAATTGACTTGAGAACCTCATAATATAAAATAAATTTATGGAAAGTTAGGTAAAAAAGATTAATCAGTTAGAAGGTAGATAGTATTTGAAAATAATTAAATTATTTTTTTAATAAAAAAATAATTGACTTAAATTGGTTTATGATACTTTATCTAATGTTAAAAATATAAGATCAAAATCTAAATTTATGAGTGCTCCCAATTCTTCTAAAAGGATGTACACTTAGAGTCTGTTTGGCATAACTAGTTAAAAATTAAAAATTTAATTAGAAACTGTTAGTTAAAAAGTTTTTAAGCTAAATGATTGAAATAATAGTGTTTGATAAAACTAGATGAAATATATAAAATAACACAAAATTGTATGTTTTGTTAATAATATATAAAAAGATATTATTTTTTAATGGATAAAATCTAAAAAAAAATAAATATCTAATTTAAATTTTCAGAATTTAGTAGAATTAACTTCTCAAAACAAATCTTAAATTTTATAAAAGCTCTTTGTTAAACACTTATTATTTTTTTTAAAAAAAATACATATTTGACTTGGTTAAATAAATAAATTATTGGTATTATCAAACACACTCTTATTATTAGACTAAGATGATATTTGATAATCCTAATTAATTCAATTCAGCACTTAATTATTTTAAGTCAATTTGACAACTACGTGCAATGTTCATGACATAATTGTTTTTTTTTTTTTGAGGGATCATAACATAATTGTTATTCACTATAATAATTTAACATTTTGTTTTAGTAATTATCATAAAGTGATAGGCTAAATCTTAACGTGTATAATAATTTAAGATGTAGATGAATATTTTTTTAACGTTAGCTCCATTTTATCTAAGATCATTTCCGCTATAATTTTCAAGTTGACAGTTCTTTTTTGCCAAATAATTTTCAAGTTGACAGTTGAAACCAAAAAATTGGACAGAATTGTATTTTTTTTTTCCTTTTTAATTTTAGCTGTAACTGTATTCTCCACATCTTTCCTTCCTGTAGTCTCTATTGGGCCCACTGAAGGGTAACAAGCCGTGATGTATCCTAAAGTCACGGGGAGATCCAATTTAGCCATTGGAGGATCTCAACTTTTTTTTTGGAATGAGTCCATCTATGAACACATAAAATATTAGACCAAAAAAACACATAAATACTAGATCATAAAACTTTTATGAGATCGAATTGAGAATTATAAGTGATTTGGCGAAAACAAAATTGAGAATTATTAAAGCCATCAAAGAAATTTAAGGGTCATTTCTTTCATTAAAAGAAACTGAATGGGAATTGGAATAGGAATTTGTACTGTTAATTTTACAAAAAAATAAAACCAATAACTCGAAAATTAGAATGTGATCATCTTATTTAGATGAATCGCTCGTTCCCTTTACTTCCAGAAGAAATCAAATATTTATGAAAGTTAAATTCAATATTTTTTTTTAGTTGGGGAGGGGTTTGAATTTGCATCTATTATCTCGAAGTACACTTTACTACTAGGTTAAGCCTTTATTTTGATAAAACATAAAATTATTTATATTATTTAAAACATAAAATAGTTTTGAGGGTGTGGTCTGACAATAAGTAACTAATATTTATTGATGTATATTTCATGTTCGATTCTTAGGGGAGATATGTGATTAAATTAATTTGGATATTAGTTTATACTCTTAATTTTTTAAAGAAAAAATATTTAAAATTAATATAAACTAAATAAAAATAAAATGATAAAATTAGTTTTTTATTATTTCAAATAAATATTAAAACTATAAATTAAATTTATTTTAAAAATCCACAGAAATTCCAATTTGCATGTTAAAAAATAAAAATTTATAAGAAATCAATTCTGATTCTCATTTTATTATTCAAAACAAAATTTAAGAAAAATAATCATTTTTTTTTTAATTTTCTTCCATTCCCTTTCTGATTTCAATTCCAAATTTAAAATATGAAATGAAAAAAGATATAGATTTCTATTTAATTTCTGAACTTATTATTATTTTTTTACCACTTGAGCCTTTAATCTTGTATTGTATCGAAATTTTTATTGAAATGTTTTATATGCTTGAAGAAAAACAGGATTGACAAAAGTACATATGATATTTAACTGTAAAAAAAATTAAAATTTAATGGTCGAAAAGAGTTTTTACCTATAAACAGTTGATGAAAAAAAAAGGTAGTTCATAAGTTGAGTTTTTAAGTAAGAAATATATGATTAGAGTCAAATGAGAACTAAGGACTAAATATGAATAATTGAATAAAATTTTACAATTTATTTAATTTAATTTAATGGGTAAAAATTAAGAAAAAATAGAAAATTATTTATATAGATTTTATTAATGGCATATTTTGTAATTTCATTTAAAACTGAAACAAAATATTTAACTAAAAAAAATCAAACTTTCAACATTCTGAAAATTAAACTTTACAAAAACTGAAACTAAACTGAAGTAAAACTGAAACAAAATATTTAACTAAAAAAATCAAAATTTAAACATTATGAAAATCAAACTTTATAAAAACTGAAACCAAATTTTATAAAAACTGAAATAAAACTGTATAAAAACTAAAACAAAACATTTAACTATAAGAAACAATGTATATTTTGAGTACAAATGAGTACTCTTAAATCAATAATAGCAATTAAATCATTTTTTTTAATCTAATGGTTTTAATTAATTAAGAATGGTGGAGAACAATATACTTCATTAATGGCAAGTATGTAGGATTAATTTTAATTTTTTAACTTTTAAAAGTTTGGTTTCATCTTTATAAAAAATTGGTTTTAGTTTCTTAAAAATTTAGTTTTAATTTGTTAAAAATCTAGTTTCAGTTTATTAAAATTTTATTTTCGGTTGTTAAAAGTTTGGTTTCATAAGAAAAAATGTTTGGTTCGATTATTAAAAAATTTGATTTTAGAAATATAAAAATTAGATAAATAATTTTAAAAGCTCCATGTACTTCTGATACGCATCAAGTTCAACTTTCTTCAATTATTGCAGCTAACAATTATTCTGATTCAATAATGTCATCTTTGCAACTAGTCATTTCAAAACTATGCCGCATAACCATTAATTATAAACCTCTTATTGATTTTTTGATATTGTCAAATAGATTAAAGAGAACTGATTGTAGTACTGCAACTAAGAATATCAAGTTGTGCAAAGCCAAGGAAATTGTTACTCCTATTGATTCCTCCCCCTAGGATCCAACTGATAGTGATATTAATCGATTGAATTCTCGACATGGTTATCTTAAACAACCTTTATTGTTTTTGGAATACATAGAAGAGGCAGCTGAGACTTTTTATATTTGTTTTTTAGAAAAAAGGGTATAAATTTGGGTTTAATATGAATTATATATAAGTTTTTAAAATTAAAGATCATGTGACTCTCATTCATTTCTTAGTTTTCATTTAAATAAATTTTCATTGGATTCCAACTCTATATATATAAGAGATCCCCAAGAGCTTGAAAAGTGGTCCAAGTATTAAAGTCTTTTTCTTTTTACATCATTTTTAGTGGTTAAAACTGATTTTTACTGAAATTTTTATTAATTATAATTACTTATTATATATATTTAAGGATTCTTTTTTTAAAAAAAAAAAAAGGAGGCCATGAACTTACAAAATTAGTGAATGCATCCACCCCTAAACTTAGTATAGGATCGGATAAATATAGAAAAATAATTACACTTAAGGCTATATTTTTTTTAAATTATAAAAATAAAATCATTGAATTTTTTTTTTATAAAAATACTACTTTTAAAAAAAATTCATTTTACAAAAACACTTCATATATTTGACATATACGTTAATAAATACTTGACATATGTATTACAGACACTTAACATATAGATGAAATATTTAACATATATATGTATATTTCAAGTATATATCAAGTATATATAATATTTTTATTAAAAAAAATAAAAAGTGATATTTTTATAAAAAAATTTTGATATAATAATATTTTTCCAATTGATTTCATTTTTTGGTATATTTTTGTATAAATCCAATAAATATAATGCTAAAGATAAATGCATTTATTGTGGAAACAATTAAATAAATAAAATTAAATTATTACCCAAGCAGTGTAGTTTATTATTTATTAGGTTAAATGGCCCTTAACTTCAATTTTCTTTCAAGATTCTAGCATCCGTCTTAAAAACTAAACTTCTGATAAGTACCATTTTCTGGAAAAAAAAATATAGTTCTAAAAATACTAAAAAAATATTTAGTTCTAAAAATACTAAAAATGATAATTTATTTATACAAGTGAAAAAGAAAACACTGGTGAGAATTGTCTTCCCATCTTACTATTTCTGTTGAAAAGTCCATGAATAAGCAAAACTACAATTATAACATATTATTTAGATTTAAGATCTTGAAAAGTCAGTACATTTAATTTAAACTGAATCTTCTGCCAAATCTAGTGGCCAGTCGTAAGGATTTTATATCAGTAAATGGGATTTAATAGAGTATCTGAATTATATCAGGATCATAAGGTTGCAGAGTTTGAATTTCAATCTAAGTCAAATAAATATTTGAACTTGAAGTATTTTAGTTGTGAATTAATTTTTGAATTATTGTCATTATTTATTTCATTAATGATGTTTGTGGTTGATGAACGTTAACAGGAAGTTGTTGGTCATTCTCTACGACTGGCGCCATAGAGGGAATAAATGCCATAGTAACTGGAGATCTCATTAGTGTTTCTGAACAACAACTTGTGGATTGTGATTCAACCAATTATGGATGTGAAGGTGGCTATATGGACTATGCATTTGAATGGGTTATCAATAATGGTGGGATTGATACAGAAGCTAATTATCCTTACACTGGTGTTGATGGTACTTGTAATAACACCAAGGTTTGTTTCTTTTTTTTGCTAAAATCCATCAAAATCTTAATACTGAATTATGAATACATCACATATCTCTTTGTATTGTGTTAGGGGGAAAGGAACATTGTGTCAATTGATGGGTATGAAGATGTAGTTCAATCGGATAGTTCTCTATTGTGTGCTACTGTTCAACAACCAATTAGTGTGGGGATAGATGGTTCTGCATTGGATTTTCAATTATATACAAGTGTAAGTCTTTCTATTAGATTGCTATTTTTTTTTTTTTTTTAAAAAAAAGCATATAAAGTGTTTGATAAAATGAAAATGTTATGATCAGGGGATCTATGATGGTAGCTGCTCTGATGATCCTGATGATATTGATCATGCAGTTTTGATTGTTGGTTATGGGTCTGAAGATGGTAAATATTATTGGATAGTGAAGAATTCTTGGGGTACACAATGGGGTATGGAAGGATATTTTTATCTAAGAAGGAACACTGATATGGAATATGGTGCTTGTGCGATTAATGCAATGGCCTCTTATCCTATTAAAGAATCCTCTGCTGAATCCCCAATTAGCCCTCCTTCACCACCATTACTCCCTCCACCTCCTCCTCCTCCTCCTCCACCACCACCACCACCAACACCAGTGCCCCCACCTCCTTCTCCTTTACCAAGTGATTGTGGAGACTTTACTTTTTGTCCAGGTGATGAGACATGTTGTTGCCTTTTTGAAATCTTTGGTCACTGTTTACTCTATGGTTGTTGTCCTTATCAAAGTGGTGTATGCTGCGCTGGAACTATATATTGTTGCCCTAGTGATTACCCCATTTGTGATATTGCTGAAGGACTCTGCCTCCAGGTTAGAATTCTTAATCTTTAACTATTCAACAATTGCATATATCAAGCATAAAACACAAGCCATCAATTCAACATATTTATCCTTACACTTTAACTAATCAATTTTGTCCTAGAAAAAAAAACCAAAAAAATTTATAATTTAAGAACAAGTAGTCAATTTTCTAACTGAATGCATTGTGTGTGTATGTGTGACAGAACCCAGGAGACTACTTGGGAGTAGCTGCGAAGAAGAAGCATATGGCTAATCACAAATTCCCTTGGAGTAAGCAAGAATCAAGTAAAAGAGAGATGACATATCAACCTCTCTTGTGGAAGACAAATCGGTTTCCTGCAATTCGCTGAAAATAAAAATTGTGATCCCTTGAGAGGTTGAAGATTTTCAGATTGAAAATCATTGAATGATGGTGCTATTATGCACATTATATTTATACAACAGTCAGAAATGGATATTAATGGGAAGTTGGGTTTGATTTTTCAATTTGATGCCTTATTTATTTTCAAGGTTTTATAGCTTTTTGAAAGCCGAATTTTGTATTTCTTGTCAAGGCTTGTATTATACTGCAACATATGAATTATAAATAAAATAATTGAATCAATTTTCAATTTTAAATAACCGGTCAAATTTGTTAGGTCTTTTTTTTAGAAGAAATTGTTCCTTTCATTACTCATAGGAAAGCATGTCAGAGGCAACATGTTGAATCACAAGACGAGGAATATTTGACAGATAACAATTCACACCAACACTAGAGAGAGTGTGTTTAGACAAGAAGTGGGTTGCCATGTTGCCCTCTCTCTTTACAAAAGAAAACTTTACAGAATTGAAATTTTTGCAGAATTCAAATATGTCATCTATCACTAAGAAAACATACGTCTGACTATTTTTTGTAAGAATTTTTGACATAATCCCCAACCTTTTGTTCTTAAATGAGAATAATCATTTGAAATAAAATAAGAGCGGACAAATATTTGACTCCATTGATTTGTGATGTGCAAATAGATAGGTGATCTTCTGAAGCAGCGTACACAATCTTATTTATAAAACCATAATATCGTGTGTATAGGTGCTTCAAGGACCACAATCTTATTTATAAAAACTTTATTAGCTAAATTACTATATTGACCCATCACAATTGATAAAAATTATCTTAGATTTCTACATATTATAAAATAAGCTCCACACATTAAATTAAGATGACTAGACCTCTAAAAATAATATAAATATCACTTAAAATAGGTTTGTTAATATTTATAAATAATATACATACAAATCCAATTATGAATGCATGTGCATCTACATTTCCAAATGCACATGGATAAAGTCCAAAATTCAACAATCTCTCACATGGACTGTATATCCATGTGATATACACAAAACAATATGTATGTAAATTATTGTTTAACAAAAATGACTAGTCACTGAAAAATGTCATCTTAACAAATCATGTTCATTAGTCTCGTCAATACACGGATCAAAGGGGCTTTCATTAAAACTAATCGTCAGCTAGACCATCATTAGTCACATGTATCAACTCAACCAAACAACCTGGATTAAGCATGGATGTGTAGCATGGAAGATTCATGTAAATGTAATCAAAACATGCCTGCTTCCAACTAGTCCTACTAAATAAGATCATATGACTAAATATAATATCAAATTATTCAAAGTGAAGTAAAAAACTGAATAGTTCATTAATAATGACAAAATGAAATGTAATTATATACATTAAGCCCAAATATATAAGTATAAATTACAAACTCCTAATAAACTCATACATCAGTGAATGCAATAACACCCATATGAGCAGTATACTCCATAAAAGCTTTTGGTGCTAATGCCTTTGTCAAAGGATATGCAACAATGGAGTTTTTATCCATATGCTCAATGCAAACCTAACCATTATGAACTCTTGCTTTTATAACAAGAAACTTAATGTCAATATGTTTAGACTTTGATGAACTCATGTTGTTATTTGAATAGAGGACTACAACTCTACTATCACAAAATAATTTAAGTGGCCTCTCAATCTCATCTATCACTCGCAAACTAAAAATAAAATTTCACAGCCAAATAGCATGATTTGATGCCTCATAGCAAACCATAAATCTGCCTCCACAGTGGAAGAAGCAACAAGTGATTACTTAGCGCTCTTCCATAAAATTGCTCCTCCAGCTAGTAGGTAAATAAAACTAGATGTGGACTTTTTGCTATCTAGACATCCCACAAAGTCAGAATCTAAATACCCAACGATCTCAAGCTTTTCTGACTTCCTATTTATGACCATGTAATCCTTTGTTTTCTCAAGATACCTCATAACCCTATTTGCTATTACCTAATGCCACTTACTCAGATTGGTTTGGTATTTTCCTAACATCCCGACTATGAATGCAAGGTTTGGACGAGTACAGACCCATAGGTACATAAGGCTTCCTACTGCTAAAGCATAAGGAATGTGGTACTTGAAATCTATTTGATTCCTAGGGCATTAATCAAGACTAAATTTGTCTCCCTTACTCATGGGTGTGTCTGTGGCCTGCAATTTTGCATGCCATACATTCATAGTACTTTTTCGATGTAGGCCTTTTGTGAATATCCTAGAATTCCTCAAGAACGATCTTGCTGAATCTGGATTCCTAATACAAAAGATACTTCACTAAGATCTTTCATTTCAAAATTTTTTGAAAGAAATTTCTTGGTCTCATGCATTAAGGCCACATCACTCCAGGCAAGCAATATGTCATCCACATATAAAATTAAGAAGATGAATTTACTCCCATAAAACTTATGGTACACATAATCATCAACTAGATTTATCTCAAAACCAAAAGATAAAATCCCTTCATGAAACCTATGGTACCATTGACAGGAAGCCTAATTAAGCCCATAGATGGATTTCTTTAGTTTGCAAACCATTTGCTTAGAGTTATTAGACTCTAGGCCCTCCGGTTGCACCATATAGATTGTCTCATCAATGTTTCCATTGAGAAATGTTATTTTAACATTCATCTGATGAAGCTCTAAATCCAAATATGCCACAAGTGCCAAAATGGTCCTCAAAGAGTTTTTTGAAGAAATTGGAGAGAAAGTATCTTTATAATTGATGCCTTCCTTTTGAGTAAAACACTTAGCAACAAGATATGCCTTGTATCTCTCCACATTGCCTTGAGTCCCTTTTGATAAACTTATGCGAGTAGTAGCGACTGAATCTAACCACTAAGCATATCTAAGCACAGAAAAAAAATTAACCTCTAAACAAATAAGAGTTAGAGGCATAAATTTCTTCATGCGCCACACGTGATACTTAGCGCAATCCTTCTTGACATGAGATGGATCCTTACAGAAAAACACTTAAAGTCCTTAGACTTTTGCTTTTTATTTCCATTGTCGACTGTAATCTTCTTGCCCTTCCTTTTCTTATTAACCCTTGAAGTAGATGCCAAATTGGCACTCTCAACCTTATTTTGTCTCAATCTATCATCCTCTTATACTAAATGTGAGATGAGCTCATTCACTGTCCACTTATCCTTCTAACAGTTGTAACTCATCTCAAATTGATTAAATTGAGGGGGCAAGAACAAAAAATTAGCTAGGCATATTAGGCTAAGATGTTTTGAAGAGGAGTTGCTACTAATGTCTTAGAGATCAGAAAATAATTTTATTAATTGTGTTATCTATTGCATGAGGCATATAGAAACATATAATGATGAAGGCCATTATTGAAAATCAAATTTAAGTAAAAATCATGTAAGTAATGTTTTTAATTATTTTTTCTTTTGTTTTAATAAATATTAATTGTTTTATTTTTGCATGATATTATGCTAAAACCTCTTAAAGTGAAGTATTGTAGTGCTATACTACTTCGAGGTTGTAATAACTTGAAAAATTAAGTTTTGGAAGAAGTTAGAAAGAAATTTCCAGAGTAGAAAAAATATAAAAGATTTTGATTGTTTTCTTGATAATATTTTAGTTATTTTTCAATATATTAAGTTTTAGAAGATATACATTTTGTTTTTTTTTTTTTCATATATTGGTGCTCCAAAATATACATAGTAAGTAATCTAGACTAATATTCAAATATGGGCTTTGAAAATAGATTTATTAGTTTTTGTCTTGTAGTGTATATTTATGTTTTTGTAACATATGCATTGATTTTATATATTTTATACTTTTTATTTATAAATAAATATACATCGTAAGAGAAATACCTCTTTTTTTGGTATAAATTGCAAATGAACTATTCAAATTTTCAAAATAAATTCATCTTGAGTAATATTCAAAAATGGCTTTGAAAACAGTTTTATTAGTTTCTGTATTATAATGTATATTTCTATTTCTGTAATATATACATTGATTTTATAAATTTTCTACATTTTATTATAAAGAAATATACATAGTAAGAAAAGTACCCTTTTTTATATAAATTATAAATAAACTATTCAAAATTTCAAAATGAATTCATCTTGAGTAATATTCAAATATGATCTTAGAAACAGCTTTCTATATTTTCTGTCTTATAGTGTATATTTTTGTTTATATATATATATATATATATATAAAGAGGTGCTCCTAGATTAGTGATAAATTATAAACCTTTAAATAAAGTTTTAAAATGGATTAGGTATCCTATTCCAAACAAAAAAGATTTATTAAACAAACTTAGTAAAGCTGTTATATTTTCTAAGTTTGACATGAAGTCTGGTTTCTGGCAGATTCAGATTAAACCAGAAGATCCATATAAAACTGCATTTACAGTACCTTTTGGCCAATATCAATGGAATGTGATGCCATTTGGTCTGAAAAACGCGCCCTCTGAATTTCAGAGAATTATGAATGATATCTATAATCCTTATAGCAATTTCTATATTGTCTATATTGATGATGTTCTAATATTTTCATATTCAATAGAAGAACACTTCAAACATTTAAAAACTTTCATGATGAGTACAAAACATTATGGTTTGGTTGTCTCCAAATCAAAGATATCTTTATTTCAAACTAAGATTAGATTCCTTGGCCATTATATCACATTGGGTACTTTATCACCCATTGATAGAGCCTTGGAGTTTGCTGATAAATTTCCAAATAAAATTCTTGATAAAAATCAACTTCAAAAATTCTTAGGAAGTCTGAATTATGTAATTGATTTCTATCCAAACTTAAATAAAAAATTAAAACATTTGCATGATAGATTAAAGAATAATCCTCCTCCTTGGTCTGATGATCATACGACCTTGGTAAAATATATAAAATCTTTAGTAAAAGAAATTCCACTCTTACATATAGCTGATTGTGATCTTCCTAAAATTATTGAAACAGATGCCTCTGACCTAGGTTATGGTGGTATCCTAAAACAAGTTAAAAATAATAAAGAAATGATAATCCAATATATTTCGGGTTATTGGAACCCAACACAGTAACTCTAGAAAATATTTGATAAAGCTACTTTACTATTTTCTAAAGATTATAAACTTGATATTGTCGTACTCTTTGATACGGGTGCAGATTTAAATTGTATAAAATCTAATTTAGTCCCTAAAAGATTTCATTTAAAAACCAAACAAAAGATAACTACTGCTAATAGATCAGAATTAAAAATAAAAGGTAAAACTGAAATATCAATTATAAAAGATGA
>CAOJBK011300771.1:0-14044 GCA_948294925.1 Codiaeum variegatum | reverse complement strand
TGGATCATTTGGTATCATAGCTCTTTCCTGGTACCTGTAATTTTTCCTAATATCCAAAAAACTCTGCTACAACTTCTGTTGTTGCAATGGCTAATGTAGCTAATAACACACATTCACAGGATCTCAAAAAAATGGAAGAATCCATTCGAAAAATGGTAATGAGGATGATTCAGGAAAGTAACTAGAAACAAGAACAGATATTTACTAGAATGGTTAGTGAACTAATGGATCTTATTGCTTCTCTTAAATCTACCATTAATCTAGACCTAATTACAACCATGCCCTCCCATGGCTCAACCTCTGCTTCTCTTCTTTAGAACGCAGGGAAAAGTCCAATTACTGATAAAAATCCTGTAAGCACATCACACACCCTTCCTCTAATTATTCCCTCTTTCATAGATCTCATAAATCAACCCATGATACCTACTCAAAACCCTTATCAAATGGCTATAAGATTCACTAAAATTGAATTTCCTCAATTTGATGAAGAGGACCTAGAAGGCTGGTTGATCAAGTGTGAACATTTCTTTCATGTAGATTTGACTCCAATTGCTGCTAGAGTTTAACTTGCAGCTATACATTTAGAAGGGAAGGCTTTGAAATGGCATCAATCCTTTATTAAAAATTTGGGAGGTGCAGAAGAACCACCTTGGCAGGATTATGTGGAGGCTTTGAAGGGATGATTTTGGGAGCAACTTTATGAAGACCCCATGGCAGATTTGAAGGCTTTAGTCCAAACTGGTACCCTGCAGGACTACCTTGAGGAATTTAATGTATTATCCCATAAGGTAACCCTTACTGACGAGTACTCTCTAAGTTGCTTTCTCAGTGGCTTGAGGGATGAGATTAGAATACCAATTTGTATGATTGGCCTTAAAACCTTGTAGCAAGCTTATGCCTTAGCTAGATTATAAGACTCTTACCAATCTACCTCCACCAAAAATGTTAAAAATTATTCAAATAAGACCATAGGAACTCCAATCAACACCACAACCTTTACTATCAGCTCACTTAATTCTAAGAGTACTACATACAGTTCAAAATCGCCACTATTACCAACCCCAAACATATCACCAAAAGCCCTAGTGACCAACTCTACCTCACCCTCAAACCCTAAAACCTTACCTACTACCTAATTTCCAACTCCAAAAACCAAGAGACCCTCTGATGCAAAATTAAGTGAGAAAAGGGCCAAGAATTTATACTTATGATGTGATGAGAAGTTCACTCTAGGACATAAGTGCAAAAAAAAGGCACATACACATGGTATTTGTGCAGGAATACCTAGAAGAGGAATGGGGAAACAGTGAGGAGATACTCTCATGGGATCCTAAAGAATACACTTACTCAGGACCCCTTATATTTTTACATGCCATGATTGGGTTCACTGAAATAGCATACCAGACTATGAGGTTGGAAGGGTACCTTAAGAGGAGAAAGATGCAAATGTTAGTAGATTTTGGCAGCACTAACCTCTTCCTGGACTTGTCAGTAGCTAAAGGAGTGGGATGCCATTTGATTCCCATTACCCCAGTGACTATAACTATAGTAAATGGCCAAGAAGTGAAATGTAACTTTGTGTGCCTACATTTTAATTGGGAGATCTAGGGACAAGACTTTGAGGCTGACTTTTTTGTAATGCCATTAAGAGGATGTGAGATTGTGCTAAGAGTACAATGGCTAGCAACCTTTGGTGATATAACCTAGTACGTTAAGCAGTTGCGGATGGCATTTATACTTAAGGGAAGATTCCATCGATTGGTGGGAGTAAGAACTTCCTCTGTGAAGATGGTGACCAGTAATACCATGATTAAACTGCTATAACAAAATACTCTCATTGCTTATGCTATACAAGCACAGGAACATCTTACTAGGCCTTTAGTGATTGAGAAAGACATCGATAACCAAAACATTTTTCAATTGCTAAAGAAATTCCAACAGATCTTTGAGGAACCTAAAGGCCTTCCCCTTCATAGATCACATGACCACAGAATTCCACTTGTAGAGGGATCAAGTCTTGTTAATATTAGGCTATACAAGCATTCACCTTTACAGAAGACTGTTATTGAAAACATGATACTTGAACTATTATAGCAGGGAACTATTCAGCCTAGTGTAAGCACCTTCTCATCTCCTATAGTGTTAAAGAAAAAGAAATACAATAGCTGGAGGATGTGCATTGACTACAGGGAACTTAATAAGCAAACAGTTAAGGACATATTCCCTATACCTGTCATTGAAGAACTGTTGGATGAACTATATAAAGCTATTGTATTTACTAAGCTTGACTTGAGGTTTAGATACCATCAGATCATAATGTGGGCAGAAGACATCCACAAAATAACATTTAGGTCATATGATAGCCACTATGAATTTGTTGTCATGCCATTTAGCCTGACTAATACACCCTCCACCTTCCAGATCTTGATGAATGAGATCTTTATACCATTTCTGAGGAAATTTGTACTGGTATTCTTTGATGACATCCTAGTTTATAGTGTGGACTTGCAAAACCATGTGAACCACCTTGAAACTATCTTTCACAAGCTATAGGACTACCAGTTGGTTACTAAGAAAAGCAAGTGCCTATTTGGTAGGAGCTCTATGGAGTACTTGGGGCATATCATAAGTAATTAAGGGGTGTCTATTGACCCCAAAAAGATTGCAGCAGTAACTTCATGGCACACACCTAAGACCCATAAGTAATTAAGAGAGTTTATGGGGTTATCTGGGTATTACAAGAGGTTCATTAAAGGTTATGGGGTAATTAGCAAGCCTCTCACTGAACTGCTCAAGAAGGACAACTTCATATAGGGTCATGAGTCTGACATGGCATTCCAAAAGCTTAAAAAAGCACTAGTTACAGCACCAGTACTAGCTTTGCCATCACCATATAAGTTATTCACTATAGAAACTGATGCTTGTGATACTGGAATAAGAGCAGTCCTTATGCAAGATATGCATCCTGTGGCATATATTAGTAAGGCTCTTAGCTTTGTTTGTATATGAGAAAGAATTACTAGCCATGGTTTATGGTGTAAAAAAATGGGACCACTACATTGCTCATAGGAAGTTCCTTATCGGGACTGACCATCATATCCTAAAGTTCTTATTGGAATAAAGAATAACTACAACACATTAGCAGAAATACATAGCTAAATTGTTTGGGTATGATTTTGAGATGTCCTACAAGAAAGGGAGGGAAAACAATATTATTGATGCTCTATCCAAAATACCAGTCTCTCAGTTAACACCAATCACACTGTCCTCACCAATTAGTAACTTACTATTTGATATTGAAGCTAGTTGGCAAAAAGATCCCACCTTACAAACACTTATAAAGTCTCTCAAAGTAGGAGATCAGACATAGAGACCTTACTCTTAGGTGGACAACTTATTAATGAGGAAAGGGATGGTGGTCATTGGCAATGACCCTAAGTTGAAGGAAAATATATTGCAGATTATGCATGATTTTGCTATGGGTGGATATTCAGGTGTGCAGACCACTATTAAGAGAGTCAAGCTTCTTTTTTACTAGAAGGGTATGGAAAAAGACATTAGAAACTACATTACACTTTGTTCCACTTGCCAGACATGTAAACCTGAAAATATTAACATTCTTGGACTCTTACAACCCTTGCCTATACCTAAGGGAGTTTGGAATGACATAAGCATGGACTTAATTGAGGGATTACCAAAATCACAAGGGAAGGATATGATCCTAGCACTCACTTCCTTCCACTAAGTCACTTATATTCTGCAAGTATTATAGCTCAACTCTTCTTGATTCACATTTTTAAATTACATGGCACTCCTTTCTCCATTGTTAGTGACAAGGATCCCATTTTTATTAGTGCATTTTGAGAGGAACTGTTTAAACTGCAAGGAGTGGAATTACTCAAGTCTACTGCTTACCACCCCCAAACTGATAGACAAACTGAAGTGGTCAACAGTGCTTAAAAACCTACTTGAGGTACATAATAAGTGACAACCCTCAGCGATGGATGAAATGGCTCCCTTTAGCAGAATGGTGGTACAACACCAACTTCAATTCCTCCATACAGACAACACCTTTTTGAAGTGGTTTATGGAATGCCAACTCCCATTCATGTTCCTTATTTTCCTGGGGATTCCCAAATAGCTGTTGTGGATCAATTTTTGCAGGATAAAGAGTTTTCTTTATCTGTTATGAAATACTATTTGGGAACAGCTCAGTAACGTATGAAGCACCAGGCTGACAAGAATAGGTCTGAAAGGGCTTTTGAAATTGGTGAATAGGTCTATTTGAAGCTACAACCTTATAGGCAGACGAGTGCAGTGAACAAGCCCAATACCAAATTTTCACCCTTGTACTATGGGCCTTACTGTATTGAAGACAAAATTAGGGCAGTGGCCTGCAAATTGAAGCATCCTCCTCAAGCTAAAATCCACCCTATCTTTCATGTATCACAGCTCAAGAAGTCTGCACCTCCTTCGAAGGTAGCTTCCACTACAATCCCTACTCTTTCACAGTCAATCCCCGTTACTATAACTATATTGGACAGAAACTGGTAAAGAGAGGCAACAAGGCTGCTACAAAGGTGTTAGTTCAATGCTCAAACCCTTTGCCTAAAGATGTAACTTGGGAATTCTACTTTGATTTGCAACAAAGGTTCCCAAATTTAAACCTTGTGGACATGGTTCTTTAAAGGGAGGGAAATATTATGTGCTTAAATTAGGGTGTACTATTATTAGCTATGCGGCACCGTTTAGGTTAGGAGATTACTATTTTGCCCTTGTTAGTTAATGAGCTGGCACATATTGCCAAATGACTCTAACGGATATATTTTGTTGCTATAATATGTGATCCTATATTTTTGGATGAAATAACAAAATTTCTCTCTTTTGCAATTCACAACTCTTCTTCTTCTTTCTCTTTTTTTTCTGTAATTGGCTAAGATCCAAATTTTAGTTAGATCAATAATTATGTATGGGTGATATTTTGATGAAGCCTAATGTTTTGAAATCTAGGTAAAGTATTAGTGGGCTTGGATGAAATCTGGATTTGATTAAAAATTTCTTGTGGTAAATATTGGTTTTGATGTTTTTTGCCCTTGTTGAATTGTTTAAAGCTTGTGTGGAAGCACTGAAATTTGGTGGCATAGATGGGTTTAGGGATTTGGTTAATTTTTTTTTATTATTAATGTTTTGAAAGAAGTTCTATTTTTTTTAAGGGTTATCACAAAGGTTGAATTTGGAGAAAGCGAAGCAGCAAATGAAGAAACGCGTTGAAGAAAAATTAATATTTTAATTTTTTTTTATAAATAAGCTAAAAAATAATATTTATAATTTTAAATTACTCACTTGCCTTTTTTTAGAGGGTAGCTTATAAGCTCTTCTAAAATAGAACAATTGGAATAATTTATCCCAAATTACAATTTGAGTTAATTCGGTTGATTTTGTCGTCAATTGTCCATTATGAAAAAGTTCAGAAGGGAATTTACACCTTAATCCAAAAAAAAAAAAAGCTCATGATACATAAGTTCTGCTGAATTAGAGGAAAATCATCACATCCTATCTGAATGCCATGACAAAATATCAAGCTATACAGCATATAAATTGTCTGGAAAAAATTGTTCTGCTTGAGTCAGTCCCTATAGTTCAATTCCTTCAACAAATTTACAGCTTAAACCAACTCCTTTCAACATACCAAATGCAAAAGAGGACCATTTGCATGAAAGGTCTATGCTCCATTTACAATGATTTGAAATAGTAATAATAATCTGGCACTGCTTGGACGGATTCTTGTCATATTCAACCTGATACACTGATTAAACAATGAGAACTTCAGAAGCTCCAACACTCAGCGGGGCCTGGGGATAAAAACACTGCACTGAGGTGGATGCAGCCCATCTAAGATTCTATATACCTTATGATCAACAAGAAATTTCCAGCATCAGAGAAAAATAATAAATCATATCAGTGCCTTGCTTCTAATTCCAAGGACTTGGCTGCCTAGCATCTCTAAAAGCTGAAGTACCACCAGATGCTGCAGGGGAAGGCGAGGATGCAACGTAATTTGTTCCTGACAAAGATACAGAGGGCACATTTGTTGGAGGGCCTTGGTGTCCTGTTGGGGCAAACCGTGATGGACTACTAGTGGCCGCCAGATTTGGTCGAGAGGTGTGAAGAATCTGTAATGATGAAATGAAATGCAACAATTGGATATAAACAATATGCCTTGCACCATTAAAAACTGCAAAAGGAAAAATAAAACAAGATCCAAATATTGCTATTGCTTGAATCCTTCAATTGCATCTTGCCAAAAAAAAGATTATATATCTGGAAGGGATGCAACTCGCAGAAGATGTGTGAGAGGCACTTGCTTTTGTATGATGAAAAGCAAACATCTGATTTACTGGGACCAACTTGATATGCACTATGTTACTTAATCTGGCTTTAAACACTCCCTCATTTCAGTAATATGCATTATGTAGCTTAATCTGACTTTTAAAACTTCCAGATTTCAAGACGTTCCAGCATGAAGCATCAATAGATTAAGAAGGTTCAGAGCATTACACCACAGCTTGAAAAATTTAAGCAGTCAACACCGCAAAACATATGATTCCTAGCTCTGTCTAAAAGCAAATGCCAGTAGGTCACTGTCATTCATGACATGAAAATGCATTTTTTGGGGGGGCAGAATATACATGGTATGCATTGTTATCCGTGCACAAACTTTTATAAATTACAAACACAAAGACGCTACTCAAGTATCAATTCTAAACCAGTGGAGTCAGCCACAATGATAATTTCTCCACAGTTTTCTAGCTCTGTTTCTCATATAATTTTGTTGTAAAGTTTATTACGGTCCAAATGGCAGCAGATAGAGAACATAAAACACAAGACTTTAAATCTAAAACTGATGACTCCTGCACCATTTTTCTTCTTGGTTGTCATTCCCATTAATGATACTTGGTAACCTTCAACTTGGCATACTTTGCAACCTGGCTTCAACTATGCTATACACCTAGGATGAATTTATTGAATTGAGCAGAGTGTTGACAGTTTAGTAAACATTTAGACCATGTTTGGTTCACAGAATTACCTAAGAATAGAATAGCTATTCCCTAAGGAATAACTATTCTATAATTTGGTTCAACTTTAGGAAAAGAATTGTAATTCCTAAAGAATAGCAATTCTGCTACTTTTAAGGAATACAAATTCCACCAGAAAGTAAAGAATTTGTATCCTTGATTTCTTGGATTAACCAATTTCCAATTTTACCCTTAAAAAATGTTCCTTATCGTCGTCTTCTGAACTCAGACACTAAGCTTTGCTCAACAGAGCAACATTAAAACCCTAACACCATGGCTCCACACTCTACCGAACCAATAGCCACAGTCCTTCAAAATCAAATCCTCTATCAGCACTTGCTTCTTTCTATACCTCCTATCTTCTTCATGTAATTGTTGCTTTGTGCTTTTTGGGCATTGTGTTGATTTAGGGGGATTCCACTACACAATTCCATTCGTAGATTCATTTAAAGGAGCTTCAAACATCAATCCGTGAGTTCCTTTTATTTTGGTTGCTGTGATTTGCATATACATGTTAATCAGATTTTGGTTGCTCTGTTTTATGCAATGAATCTGTTGTACCTTAAAATTTTGATGAATTGAAACTTGATGTGAGTATCCTTGTTTTTTGCTGTTTATCTTCCAATTAATAAGACAGAGGAAGAACAATGTAGGGAACTTAACAAGTTACAAATAAATGGCTATCAATACCTAGATTTAAGTAGATATGATGGCAAGCTAACAAGCTAGTAAATGGAGAAACCATATGAAATTGTTAGGTATCCCTGCAAATCTATTCCATAGGATTGCTCAGTTGCTTACCACAAATGAGACTGATCGTTACCATTCCAAGGTTCTTGCCTCCCCTTTTGCTGCTTTTTATTTTATTCAGTTTATCAAAATCAAATTAACTCTGTTATAAGTGGATACTGTTCTGAATTTTGCATTCTTTATCTTAATTTGAATTATAAATTAAAAATTCTCTATTGTCTTAGACTCTGTTATCTGGCTTTAAAATCTATGAATTGTAGTGTTGTAAGAAGTTTGTTTTAACCTACAATTGTCAGGAGCAAAATTGCACATTGCTGTTGGGCTCTTAACTATTTTAACACTCAGAATTTGCTAAGGGATAGCATTAAGACAGCAAATTATTAAAATTACTGGAGAACACCTTCATTGCTGTGGTAACTCTTAAATTTGGTGTTAAAAGTTGAAATGGGAAGCACTATTATCATCTATTTGGTATTGTCTTCATTTTATTGGTGAAATTAGCACCCTTCAGTGGTCACAAAAAAAGGCTTAGCTAACCAAAAAGCTTTAGCTCATTTATGTTCTGAATAACCAAAAAGAAAGAACTCAGTCAGCATAGGAAAAAATTACTCTAATTGACTATGATTTCAAGATTTAAATAGTTTTAAGCTGATTAGTCTGTTGTATTTATTAGTTATCTCTTTCGTTGCTTTCTATCTGCATTATTTAATCTATCCCTAGAAATTTTGAATAATTGCCATTGTTAATTGCCATTTATTGGCGAGCCGTTATTTATCATATATTATTATTTATTAGTAGCTGCTGCATTTTGAAATTCAACTCATTTTATAAATTTCTAGTTTAGTAGGGAACTTGTGTTGTTTTTGCTGCACCGATTCATTTCAAGACCTCTTTTGTCACATTTAAGTTGCCTATTTTTGGTGGACTTTATTTGCAATAGTTTCTCGACTAAGTTTCTCCAAAAAAGGGAGAAGAGAAAGAAAATAACAACTGTTTTAACAGTATGGTTACAAATGTATGCCATTGTGAATTGATTTTTAAATCTAGATGGTGTAATTTCGTCTGAGTTAAACTTTTATGTAAAAAGAGAATATAAATAAAGGATTGGTCATAGTAAGTACACTACTTGCAATAATGATTTAAGAATGAATCTTCTTGAGCAACTTCAATGTTCACAAAAAGAACAAAGAAAAGTGGAATATACTGATGATCGACAATTAGTGAACTCTATGGCTGAACTATATCAAAGAACAAAGAGAAGTGGAATATGACTGAAGATCGACCATTAGTGAACTCTATGGCTGAACTATATTATAAAGGAACTCACAACAGTACAAAACCTGGTTTTGAATTTGGGTGCTTGAATGAGCTTGAAAAATTATTGGCATCCAAGCAACCAAACACAGGTTTAAAAGCTAAACGTCATACTAAGTCTAGGAGTAAGACATTGAAAATTTTGGATGATTGCATATGATATTTTTTATGGTCCAACACTAGTGGTTTTGGATGGGATTCAGAGTAAAAAAACGGTTGTTTCTACGTTGTTATTATTTATAGATTTTGTAGTAATATTTGTATTTAAAGATCATTAAAAATGTTTTTCTTGAAAATAATAATCAATAAAAATTTTATTAATCATTAATTAAACTAGTTAATTATAATTAATTTTAATATTAGTAATGATTTTAACTAATGAGTATGTTGTGTTTATTTATATGAAATATTTTACAAGATTACTGGTAGATATTTATGTGAAATAGTTTCTAAGGGCATTATAGTAGTTTGGCATTATATTAATACATTCCACATACAAGATCACTGGTGGATATTTATGTGAAATTAGTTTCTAAGGGCATTATAGTAGTTTGGAATTATATTAATCCATTCCACATTAATTCTAATGAACCAAAGTGAGGAATTAGGGATGTATTATTTTATTCCTTGTGTAGTTTAGAAATCCTTTTAATCTACTTCATCAAAGACCCCATAAAAGAACTATAAACACAATCAAAAGCTAGATCAAATAGGAAAAATATCCAACAAACATCAATGGTATAAACTATTGCACATTACCACATTGTGCTGAATGTAGGGAGGCTTTTGTAGAGGAGATTCTGATGACGGAGACGTACTGCTCATTCGATGGATATGACGAGAATGATTACTAGGATTTGAAACATCCTCAGTTTCTCCTCCTTCCATCTCACCACCGAGATTTGCCTCTGAGCCCATCCTAGGAGTAGCTTGCCTACTCAACGATCCTGAATCATTTGGGACATCAACTTGAAGAGGAACAGATGGACGAGTTGGCCCTGCTTGCAAGCTATTTCGTCTCTTTAATTCCTCCTCCACATTCAAGATCTGCCAAGCAACAGCAAATTATTCCAAGTTCTTCAATTCTTCAAAAAGAGGAAAAATTGTAATAATAATAATAATAAACAACAGGAAATTGGAGTCCTAGAGCAGAAGACCAAATATATAAATAAAAAATAATTAAATAAAAAACAATAAGGCAAGGCAAGGATAAACAAAATTTACCTGCTTCAGCACTTGTACCAGACTATGCTTCTTCTCATTCAAAACTAGTAACTTCTCCTCAACTTCCATTTTCCTTTTCTCTTTATCATTTGTCACATCAGCATTGCAAATCTGAAGAAGCAGAATCAAAACTTCATGCTACGGGGAAAAAGAAAGAGCACAATCTGATAATCTCAAGCGTCACTAAAAACAATTACAATTCAACGAAGGAAGTCTATCTTTTCATTACGATGCACGCAATTGTGGGGACATTAACAATAAATCGAACATTTAAAAGAATTATTACAACACTATAAATCCCCATGAATATTCACTGATCGATAATTGTTCCACGAAAATCAAAATTGTTAAATTATGAAATTAAATTAAATATACCTCCGGATTTGGATTAGCTGACAAATCCTCTTTCTGAAGCCCCAAATTTCCCTCTCCATTAACAGTCTCATCATCTTTTTTCTCAGCAACCTCAGGCTTCTGAGGAGGCGAAGAACTGGAAATATCACCAGGTTTAACCGAACATTCTGCAAACTCTTGGACCTCCTTAGAAGCAGAACCTTTATCGTTTTTCAACTGAGGAGTAATTTGAATCCCGCTCTCCTTTATGTTAGCGTTAGGGCTAGGGTTAGGATTTGAAGTGGTGGCAATGGCGTTGGTGTTGGCGGAGGACTGGAGGCGAGAGAGGGCCTTAGAGCGGCGGTGCAAGAGAGACTTGAAATTTTTGAGAGAGATTTGGCGTTTTGGCATTAGCCATCGACGAGGTACGTCTGGGACTCTGTGTAAGTTCCCTCTATACAGCGAAATCGCCACCATTCTTTCACAATAGCTGATTTCCTTTAATTTCGTCAATCCGTCAACTGTACAATTATACTCATCAACACACACGAGTTACTATCCTGATGTGTAGGCGCAAAATGATTCGGGCCATTGAAATTACCCTGAATATTGGAAAGAAGGTGTGGTTATTGTTTTTTCACCAAATCGACGTGTCGTTGATTCAGTATGAAGTTTTTTTTTTTCTTAAATTATGTTCCATTATTATTATTAAAAAAAAGAAAGGCAAACAAGTCTAAAAGCCAAAAAGCAGTTATACAGCAACACACTTGGACGGAGCAACGCCCACAGTATTTTTACGCAAGAGATCATAAATGGAAGGCGGAGGACACCATCCAATTATCAAAGGCAAATGCCAAGTTAGTTAACTGGTCGACACACATATCCCCTCTTTGACTACATGTCGAAAGCTGATTTGCATGTCAATTGAATGAACTGGATGGAAGGATGCATTAAAGAGACGCAATAGATTCATCACAACGATATGATTAGACTCAATTTAAAGCTTATGCACACTAAGGAATTTGGCTAGTTCCATCCCATGAAGAATGCTTCATAGCTCTACATAAGAACGTAGCATTTTTACAAATTAGCAATGAAACTTCCAATTCATTGCTATTTCAAAACACCCCTATCTGCATCCAATTTAAACCATTGCTAGTAGACTGATGATATCATTGAAAAGACAATCAAAAGTGAATGCCTTAACCTTGATAACATTGGTCGGGTTATGAGGAAGACAAAATCACCATCAAATAATTCACCATTTCTTCACTTTAAGAGCCCAAACAAAAAATGAGAGACTAACACACACTCGCCAGCCATCCTTTAAATTTCCAACCATCTAATTTTTGAGATCTTAGTTAAAGAAATCATTTCAAAACTGATGGGCATAATTTGTAGCCGTATAAAATATGAGACTTATAGTCATGAATCAACTAGAGCAGGTCTTCAGTAATAGCATCACATTAGAAGCAAGTAGAATCAAGAGTAAGATGCCTACAAGCTCGCTCCTAATTTAAAAGGACTTTCACATGAAGACAGATTCACCAAAATAGTGAACCCTATCAAGACCTTGCTATTTCCAAACTACACTCCACATGCTATTGACAAGGACCTAATCATGACCCACCAAAGAATCTATTTGTAGTTCGAGCCGATTTTTGGACTCAGTTGGGGGTGTTTTTGTCATTTGATATATTTCAAGTAATGAGTCTCTCGTACTAGAATAAGGTCGGAAAAATAGATAAACATAAAGAGAGATTCTTTTGTTTTCTTTATATTGATTTCAGATCCAAACAAATATAATCTTTTTTATATATATTTTTTTATATATGATGTAATAAAGGAAAATAGTCAAAACACTAGAAATAAACATAGGGATAAATATCTCTGATGCTAGGGCTGACTTCATCGCCGCCCATCGCGCTCGGAGCTCTGCGGGTAGTCTTTTATCCTAGATATAGGCAATACTATCATCGAAACTCCTGGAATCGAGGAAGAGTGGTATATAGGCTTCTGCCGTGAACCATCATTTCAAAAGATAGAGATATAGGTTAAAATCATCACTTTAAGGAGGAACAGCTGCAGGTGGTGGCTGGATTTAGAGTTTGCAAGTGCAAAATTGTATGGAGAGAGTAATGATGATCCTTCTGGAATTGGGATTTGCTATTTTATAAGTATCTTAAAGCGGTGGGATTCCTGCTCTAAGGAATCTGGATACACTACAAAAAAATTAATTTTTACTGACTCTATTTATATAAAAAAAATTAAATTAATTAATTACTAATTAAAAAATAGGTCAGTAAATTACTGACCTATTTTTTGGATCAGTATAATTGGAGGGAAATAATTATTTGAAATTCCGCCAGATTTTACTGACCAATTACTGACCCAAAAAATGGATCAGTAATTTACTAACTCATTTTGAGGTCAGTAATTAGGGTCAATAATACATGGGCGAGAATGAATTTTTTTACTTAAACTCGTGCGTCAATAGAATGTTACTAACCCCGGGATCAGTAACAGGTCAGTAATTAAAAAATAAATGTTACTGACCCAATTTTAAGGTCAGTAATAGGTTAGTAAATGAAAAAAAAAACTTACTGAACTAATATTTAGGTCAGTAAAGGGTCAGCAATGTTTAATTATAAAAGCCCCCTGCCCTCAAACCAGTTTCAATTTGTCCTGCCCCCACAAGCGCTCCAAACCAGCAAGCCAGGGAAGAAATCCGTCCGGTGAAGACCCAGCAGCTCCGGCGACCGCATCTCCTTCGTCTTTAGTGAAGACGCCACCATCTCCGGCAACAGCTTCTCCATCTCTGACCCCGCGCTCTATTTACCCTCTCTCTCTCTTCCTTCCTCAAACAGCCACTATCCTCAACCCAGTCGTTACCGCTCCGCCGTAACTCCGACCACCTCTGCCATCTCCTGGACCTGCAAACTGTAAAAACCGACCCTTCTCTCATCTCTACAAAATCGGTGACCTCCATTGAAGCCTACAAGGAGAGAAAATCAACCATAGTAGCCTCCAGCCGCCACCTATGCTCTCACCGGACCACCAGACCCCATAAACTCTGCCACTATCAACTTGCTACCATGGTTGAACTAGTACACAACAACAATGGGAACAATGAGAACCCTCCATCTCTTACAAATAAAAATGGCTAGGTAAGTTAGGTAATCTTCTGTCCTTCCCTAATCAACTCTGTTTCTTTGTTGGTTTATGTTTTGGTTGTGCTTTTCTTGTTGATTTCAATGATGAAATTGAAGTATGTCCTTGTAATATTTTGTTGGTGGTGCTTAATCTCAACTTTGTCAAGTTCTGGGATTAGAGTTTTGATGCTCAAC
>CAOJBK011299725.1:0-11194 GCA_948294925.1 Codiaeum variegatum | reverse complement strand
AGGGAGAGAGTCGCCGCTGCCTTCTCCTAGTAGCTAACCATGTGTGGAATACTCGCAGTGTTTGGATGTATAGACAACTCTCAAGCGAAACGTTCCCGTATCATCGAATTGTCTCGAAGGTTTATTTCTTGATTTTTGTCTACATTTCTGATTATCTGAAACTGTTATATTCTACATTTCTCTATTATATATAGACTCTGACATTGCCGTTATCTGGAGATTAATTTCTATATTTTCAAGCTCTGTTTGAATCATTGTATTGACTAATAGATGATCTAACTGATTTTGGTTGTATAGATTGAGGCATAGAGGGCCTGATTGGAGTGGATTGCATTGTCATGAGGATTGTTATCTTGCTCATCAACGATTGGCTATTGTAGATCCTACTTCAGGGGATCAGCCTCTTTACAATGAAGACAAGACTGTTGTTGTCACAGTAATTTTCTTTTACACTATAAATAGTTCTTGGGCTTTTCTGTGTTTGATTCTTATCATTGTATCACAGAGAGCTATGTTTGGTTCACGGATTGGAATAGAGGTGGAATAGAATAAGAATTCTTAAGGAATAGAATAACTGATTTTAATTTCATGCTTTGGTTTATTAGTTTGGAATCATTATTTTTAAATAATATTGTAATTAAAAACATAAATGAATATATTTATAATGCAAGTAGAGAGTGATAATGGTGGAAGGTGGTGGTGGTGGTGGTGGTGGTGGTAGTGGTGGAAATGATGGTGGTGGATAGTGATTGTGATAGGTGGTGGTGGAGGAGGTGATGGTGGTGGTGGTAATGAGTGGTGAATGGCGGTGGGTGATGAAAAATAGTAAAAAAATATATTATTTTATAAAAAATAGTAAAAAAAAATATTATGGAATAGCAATTCTTTAATTTTGCATGGAATTTGTATTCCACAAAATTGAAGAGTAGCAATTGCATGAAATTGCAATTCTTTGATTGAAATTTGAACCAAAGTATGGAATATCTATTCCACATGAAATAGATATTCTATTCTTTGGCTATTCTTTGAACCAAACATAGCCTTAAGGTGATAGAAATATCATATATTTGGCATTAAATTATTAATGCGGCTGTAGCGATTATATGGAGACATGGCTGCTAATATAGTTACATCTCTTCTAAAACATTTGAACTGGATCAATTAAATATCTGTGAATATTAGATGGTATGATGATGCTTCTAGTCTTTGAGCCTTTGGCCCTGAAGCTCTTGGATCATGCTACACTTAAACCTTTGAAGTAACTTTGTTTTGAAAAGTGCTGTGCCATGGAAGTAGGCAGCAGCTGTATAACCAGAATAGGACATGAATTGGATTGATTGTTATTTCTGTGAGTAAAAACTTACAGTAACTTTTAAGTCATTGTTTTTTTTTGGGGATCATAAGCATTCAAGCTTCCAATAGTACAACTTGAAATTACAACTTGATCGCAAGTCATTTGTGCTCACACAGACAATTTTGTGAATATCTATGTTTATTTATTTGGATGTAGTCCTTCAGTGCCCATTCCCAGCTATGCAATGATTTGGTATGCTGAGGTGTTATTTGACAGAAATCTTGGAAATTCATTAGCTTCATGCAAAATATTTGTTTTTTTTTTAGAACCAAAAGTAAGTTTTGTTGATAAGGATGAAGAGAAATACAAATTGCAGCACAAAACTTTCAGCCCCTCAAAAAAGAAAAAAAACCATATGTAAATATATAGTGTATCATATTATATATCCCCTAAAATTCTATTGAATGATAAAACTTATGGATTATGTCTGAAGGTTGATTCACAGAGCTCCAAGTTTTTCAGGTCAATGGGGAGATATATAACCATAAACAATTGCGGGAAAAGCTAAAGTCTCACAAATTCCGAACTGGTAGTGACTGCGAAGTGATTGCCCATCTTGTAAGTATGTGAATATATATAGAGATTAATTTTTATAACTTGACTATTGTTATATACATATTGTCCTAGGTCAAAGAACCACTCTAATCCAGAACACACTAACATTAACCAATCCCAGTCAATCATCTGCATGTTGGAAATAGTCATTCCTGGCATTTGATACTTTTATTTATCTTTTTATTCCCAATCCTTTTTAAATGAGTTTCATTCATGCAAGTCCATGGGCTTGGGAAATTTCCATGGCATTGTTCTTTTATGTTTTATGTGGTTGTGTAGGTTGGGTTTTGTTTATATTATCTCTTTTTGTTTCCCCCATTAATTATATATATATTCTTTAAACCTTTACTTCTTCTTAACTTTGTCACTTGTGTTCTTCAGTATGAAGAATATGGAGAAAATTTTGTGGACATGTTGGATGGCATGTTCTCCTTTGTCCTTCTTGACACCCATGATAAAAGTTTCATTGCTGCTCGGGATGCAATTGGTATTACCCCACTTTATTTGGGATGGGGTCTTGATGGTACGTGAGGTTTTTACATGTTATACACTTAAAATTTGGTATAGTGATTGTATTTATTTATTGCTCATCTTTTGTGTTTCTGTTAGTGCAGTGAATTAGTTGCATCAGTTTGATTTTGTTGGGAAAAAAAATTCAGTTGTTGGGGTTTAACAGGATTTACACTGAACTGAACTCTATGAGGAAACTGATCTGAATCAGTTCAGTTTGGCTGATTGTGAAATTTTAAAGTATTTATAACCTAAGTAGCACGGGCATGCAAAACGGGACATGCGGAAACGGGATACGGGACTTGGGGAAATGGCATTTTAAAAAGATATAGTGAAGGAGACGTCGGTTTTTGAGTGTCCAAGTGTCAAGTGTCCGAGTTTCCGAAATGGGGACACTTTAAGTGAATGAAGTGTCCGTGCTTCATAGTTTGGAACTCATCTATACCTTTATAAAATTGTCATAATTGGATAAGGAATTCATTGGCTAAAACTATGTGACAGATGATTTCGAAATGCAAGAAAATTATGATATCAAACACTTAATAAACTATTAATCATTTTTGCCAACTTATACACCATATACAAGAGAGAAGGTTTTTCCTAATACAAATAAAAAGCAATCATCATCTATCTAAATTAAACCTAATCTTTAAGTCAAAGACTAACCTTTATAATTTATGGCTTGATAAACAACACTTGTCACTCAAAGTCAACAAGAGACAAACATAAGTGAGAGGGGTATAGTTGGGTGATGAAGGCAGCAAAAATACAGAATCTGTATTATTGAAATGAAATTGAGAGTAAGACTGAAAGAGAAGCAGAAAGAGATGATGGTCTGTGACACTGTGTGGACAAATTTTTTACTCTGGGTTTGTTGATGTGTTTGTCTGAGACAAGAAAGAAATTTAGAAGAGAAAAAGCAAAAACATAAGAAATTGAGAAGTTTTGCTTTCACTACATGATGTGCAATTAGAATATGCAAAGGGCTTTATGTATGTTATATCGATGGTTTGGGTTTCATTATTTTGTTTAATTTCACGGGTGACACTAGAACCAAATGGACAAATTTTGGGTTTCGTTCTGTTTTAACCATATCTTACTCACCCTCTAACTTTAGATATTCTTTTAGTCACAGGGCTTTCAATAATTATTATTTTTATTTTAATTTTCTGCCATCAGGTTGCTTTTTAGTAACTAATATGTTTTTTTTTCTCATTAATGTTATACATTAGACATTTTCCATTTTCTTCCAGCCCAAAAGCTATTAGATTATTGAGGTAATTGATGAACCATGAGTTTCTCTACTAGGTACTACAATATATGCCTGTTTGTTTGCATAGTTATGTTTTGCTTGTAATAATTGAATCACTGTTTTACTAAATTGTAAATTTGTTAAAAAAAATTAAGCTTTCCTTTCTCATTTCTCTTTTCCTCCTTTCAATAAAGAATTCTTGATCATGTCGTTTCTTTAATAGTGAAGTAGGGAAGATGTGTGCAATCTATTTGCTTTTAATGAAATGGTAGCAGTAGCCTTGGTCAATTGGCAATTTCTGGACTTGAATTAGGAGAAGAAAATGTGCAAGGGCTGTAGCCTGTAGCTTGATAGGATTCAAAGGTAGTACAAGATCTGGTTACGTGTGGCAGCAGCAGCAGAAAATACTGAATGATATGTTTAGGGTGGTCTAATTAGTGAACCGTTTGATTAATGTGTAGGATTATGCACATTCTTATACTAATTTGATTGTTTACATTTCAGGATCAGTGTGGTTTGCTTCAGAAATGAAAGCATTAAGTGATGATTGTGAACGATTCATGTCTTTCCCTCCAGGACATTTATATTCAAGCAAAGAAGGTTTGTATATGCTAACCGGGGAATATTGAGTTTATGTTTTTATGTAAAGTTAAGGTTGATGATAAGTCCATCTTATAGCAAGAACTTCACTATGAAATCCCTCATGGATTTTTGTGAAGATGAAGATTTTGACTTTGATACAATCTTTCACATTTCTCAATATCTATTGTTTTATATTTGTCCAAATTCATGGATAAACTGGTTATAATTCAGTTGTATGATAAATATATCAGAACAGCGCCTCTCTCTTCTTCTCTATGGAAGGTGAAAAGGAAAAAAAATCTTAGGGGTGATTCTGCACAGTCCCGCAATGTCAGGCTAATAGTCTATTGGAGAGTTAATAATTGGGAGAATTTTATCCTAGAATAATGCATTTCTAGGATTGAAATATCCTTTTTTCCCATCTTGTAATTTTTTTGAAAATTTATGTCCAACACCATCATACTTTTGTGTTTTCATACATCCTTGTAGGAGGGCTTAGAAGATGGTTTAACTCCCCATGGTACTCAGAGCAAATACCTTCAACTCCATATGATCCCCTTGTTCTACGGGAGGCCTTTGAGAAGGCATGTTCTGTACTCTACTCTTGTGCTTGTTTCAGCTCTCTCTCTGTGGACCTTACTTTGTGGCGCTTGTAGCTTGTGCTACTGCAGTTTTGGTTCTTTTTATTAAAGAATGTACTGCAGCGATGGATGATTACCCTTTATATTTTTCCATTTTGGTCAACTGGTCTTTTTACAATTTGAAACAGGATATGATAGATTCATAGTTTTGTCTTTCATATGACAGATTTTATGGTAACTAATACCTCTGAAGTCTAATTTGATATGTTTTCTTCTTCCTGTCAATTCCATGCAGGCTGTGCTCAAGAGACTTATGACAGATGTTCCATTTGGTGTACTTCTGTCTGGAGGATTGGACTCATCGCTTGTTGCTGCTGTGACGTGTCGTTATTTGGCTGAATCAGAAGCTGCTCGCCAGTGGGGATCGCAATTACATACCTTCTGCATTGGTTTGAAGGTCCTAACATTAGCTTTAATGTCAGATAGCCTTGTGTTGCACTTCCCTTTAAATATTTATGATTGACCTTTGAATATGCTTTGATGATATATTTCCAAGATGAGATGTCTGGGAATGTAAGGTGATACCCCGTATGTTGTTATGCTATCTCTTTCACTTTCTTTATGTAAAGCTAGCTGTTTTAGTCAAAGTATATCTGTGGTCGATGGGTGTAAGTACTATGACAGTTTCTGTACAGTATCTTGTAATTTTAATTATTACCATGACCTTCAATTGTTAGCCATCAACATGATAAGGACATTGATATCATCCACCTCTGTGAGTTGTGAATTCTATTATATCAAAAGAAATTGAATAGCCATGATCCTTGATGCATTACCGTGTTTTGCAATCTCTAGTATCGATATTTTGCATGTTTGAGAAAACAGAGTTACTGGAATACACAGTTGCCTAAGTACGAGAGTATGAGATAATTGCTGGAACCTTATGTCTACATTACTGGTCCATAACCCAATATACCATGTGTATTTTTCATTTCAGTTGTTTTCTTGTCCATTCATTTTCTTTTGCTTTTCTGCTATGCAGGGCTCACCTGATCTTAAAGCTGCAAGGGAAGTAGCAGACTATCTTCAAACTCGTCACCATGAATTCCACTTCACTGTGCAGGTAATGACTTTTTTTTTATTGAAAAAAAAAGGAAACTAGATATAAAAATTATTATTTTATGCTATTCTGTTAATTGCTGATTTTTATCCTTCTATCAGGAAGGAATTGATGCGCTTGAGGAAGTCATTTATCATATCGAAACGTATGATGTGACAACTATTAGAGCCAGTACTCCAATGTTTCTGATGTCGCGAAAAATCAAATCATTAGGAGTTAAAATGGTTCTTTCTGGGGAAGGTTCTGATGAAATCTTTGGAGGTTACTTGTATTTTCACAAGGCACCTAACAAGGAGGAGTTCCACCAAGAGATATGTCGAAAGGTACTATTTTCTTTTTCTTGATTATGAGAGCAAAAGTATGTCTGCTCTACTCATTTCTAATATTGAATAAATATATCAATAATCCTTGAAGTATTGTTTTCAATTTTTAATTGCATCTTTCATGATCAACAGATCAAGGCTCTTCATCTTTATGACTGCTTGAGGGCTAATAAGTCGACTTCCGCATGGGGTCTTGAGGCTCGTGTACCCTTTTTAGACAAAGAGTTTCTCAACATTGCAATGAGCATTGATCCTGAGTGGAAAATGGTATGTTAGAAACTATTCAGCGTTTACCATTTTTGTCTGCTGCAACTTCAGCAGTTCCATAAGCCATTTTTGTCTGCTGCAACTTCAGCAGTTCCATAAGTAAATCAGAAATGTCAATGGAATTCGGTTACAGATTTTGTTGCAAAGAGCATGGATAAGTCCTTACAGTTAGTTCATGGGTGCTAACAGCTAGCTCTTATTAGACATTTCAGATTTTTCTTATGATAGTACTAAAATTACTTGCATATTCTTGCAGATCAGACATGATCTTGGAAGGATAGAGAAGTGGGTCTTGCGCAATGCATTTGATGATGAGAAGAATCCATATCTTCCAAAGGTATAATTTGCTGCTGCTATGTTTTATACCGCTTGCTAGTTATAACTAATAACTTTGTGTAATTTTGATGGTTGAAGTTTTTGAAGCGTCTTTTTTTTTTACTTGGGTTCAGCACATATTGTATCGGCAGAAGGAACAGTTCAGTGATGGAGTTGGATATAGCTGGATTGATGGTCTGAGAGAACACGCAAATGAACAAGTACGTATGCCAGGAGCTTGTGGAGTAATTTTCTTTTTGCAGTCAATTTTGTTGGAAACTCCCAGAGAAGGAAACTAAAAAATGTTTATTATGTTCTCTTTTCTATTTTTGTTTATTAACCGGGTTAAATGCACCCGTGATCACTAATTTTTGCTTGTTTTTCCATTTTGATCACTATTCTTTGAATTTTTTTTTTCATTTTAATCACTAACCTTTTATTTTATTGCACCGGCATGTCACTAAGAGGTCTGATGGCCGGAAATCTAACGTGGCATAACACGTGTCAACTGGGGGTGACACAATCTGCCACGTCACATGACACGTATCCACTGGGTAAGCATGCCTTGTTAGATTTCCGACCATGGAAGATTAATGATTAAAATAAAAAAAAATTAAATATTAATGATCAAAATGTAAAAATAAGCAAAACTTAGTGATAATTGATGCTTTTTACCGTTTATTAACCATATATATATAGTTTTAGCCTTAGCTCTGCACAAGCAATTACTCACCAGTCTGAATGGACAGGTCACAGATGCAATGTTGACGAACGCAAGCTTTATTTATCCAGAAAATACTCCTACAACAAAAGAGGCATATTACTACAGAACCATATTTGAGAAATTCTTTCCAAAGGTATAATAATGTTCTTTTCTGTAGCATCTGAGCTTTTTATTTCCTTTTGGGTCCCAGAGTCTAGTGAATCATCATTCATTTACCACATATTTACCACACACTTGCCTTCCATATTCGTATGTTTCTTCATGCTCCCTGATGTTAATTTCCCATGTCTGAGCAGAATGCTGCAAGATCAACAGTTCCTGGAGGTCCAAGTGTTGCATGCAGTACTGCAAAAGCAGTGGAGTGGGATGCTGCATGGTCAAAAAATCCTGACCCTTCTGGCCGTGCTGCTCTTGGCATTCATGAAGCTGCATACGAGGAAACAATGGACACCAAGACTGCTGATAGGATGAATGGCTCTCCTGAGACTTTAAAAGAAAGGATTCCGGAGAAGAATGCTGCAGTTGTGTAGTTGACTTCTCAGAAGACTTTTTGGCGCATGATTGAGAGATAATAACTGAGGTACCTTCACCTCTAGTTTCTTTTCTTATTTAAGGAGGATGATTATTGGTGCAAGTTTCAACCCTTCCTTTTTCCTCTTTTGTCCTTTCAGATAGTGGTATTGCTCAACGTTATCATGTCTTTTTTGACAGGTCCTGCGACAGGGCTAGTTACTTTCTCCAAATCTATGAAAAGTTGTTGAAGAGCTAGTTGGCCATCTCAAAAGGACAGAGCTACTAGTTTTTCTCGTCTTGTATGCCTTCATTGCTGCAGTAGTGGAGCAGTAATTTACAGAATAATACAATTAGTTGGACTTTATACAATAGCACTAGTTGCAATGATATTTTGTAATTGCTAGTTTATTCTTTTATATAACGTACCAAGACTGATGAATTTAGCACTACTTGCATGATATTTCGTAATTGCATTATTATTATTATTATATCTCAAGCAAAAAATATATTAAATTATGGCCATCTAAAGTTTCTGGAATATGATGAAAGTGGTTGACAGATGGGCACATGCAATGGCTACAGTCTTGCGGCTGACAACGAAAACATATGTATGTTCCAAAACTCTGACTAGTTTCCAGTTGCAACAGAATCTTGGTTAGGTAACCTTGGTATAAAACACGTGACATAACATTTTTAATCTAACGGTCAAACAGTTAACACTTAACCCACAACCATCATTCACTGCCACTAACGTGAAAATGGCGCTACAACAGTCAAAACATAATCACTGGACACAAAAACAAAGATCACTAGAATCATGCAATATTACAAGTTAGATTGGCCCCCAGTTACACCAACGCAATGCTGCTCTCACCACCAGGGGGCTTGCGGACACCACCAAAATAGTCCCTGGATTCTGATTTTCCATCCGCAAAAATATTACTGCCACTAATTTCTTTCAATTTAGCGCTGCTTAGTGGTTTTTCAGTAGATCCAGGAGGAATATCTCCCTTGAAAATATCATTGCCGCTTAACTCCTGAAACTTCTGGTTGTGTATTTTCTTTGATGTCCTCCCATCTGGTTCCTCACTGAATAGAATGTTACTCTGACCTCCAGCCGGCTGTACCAGTTAAAAACCACAGTTCAGAATGGGAATTACATAATGTGTGTGTATATGAATAGATAATGCCAGGCATTACTGATTTGCATGCCATACAACAAATGCGATGTCCAGCTACCAATAAACATGCCATATAAATGGCTTGATTTCAATAAAGGACACCATTCAGGATTTTGAGTACAGAGTTAAATTCTAAAAACTGCATTTTGATCGTTCTTTAAAAAAAATATTACTGCTTTTTGTAAACGATGCTATGAGAAAAGCTAAAAGTATGGTTTTGCCATATATCTGTGGGAGTATGTGGAAACAAAAGCGAAAAAACAGCATGGAAGGAAGTGTTGAAAGTAAGTTAAGTTGATTATTATTGTTTTTTTACCAAAGACAATTCGGCAACAGTTCATATGGAAAGATGAAAAATTGAATTAAACATGAATTTTGTACTAATACTGATCTTTATCATCTTTCTCGGTGTTTATGATAGCGAAAATTCAAATCATGTTCATTTCATATTCCAAATGAACTCTAAGCTTGAGAAGCACAATCCACGATATATAAGAACAAAACATATAAATAATAAAAAGAATATGATTAAACATCTAGGAGTCTTCTGCATCATTCCTGAGGGAGTAGAGTTGTATCTATATCTATAACTTTTACACTCCTTTTGTTTTACGGAAAAAAACTCATCTTTGGAAAATACTTTCCAGGGAAAACATTTCTGAAAAAATATTGTCCCCAAAACTAACTTTCTTTTGTTTGATTACAATATTAAAAAATTTAATGTATATGACTGTAAACATATTTAAACTTATAACAATTTCATATCTTTAAATCTTATCAAGTATGAAACAAAAATACATTAAAATGATGAATTATGGGTGCCGGTAGTCAACAGTAGCCAGCAAAGTACATCAATGGGCACCAGTAGTATGTGTCCAATAATCACAGATTAACACAATGGAACTATAATGAGTTTATTAAAATCTGGAAAATGATTTCTGTTTTGTAAAAAAAAAAAGGAGCCAATTTTCTTTAAAAAACAGTTTTTCATTGACTAGGAAAATATGTTCTGTTGACTAGTTTTTCAACATAGTCCAAAAGGCAAAAGATAAGGAAAATGTTTCCCAAAAATATATATTTTCCATGAAACAAATGGAGTCTAGGAGACCCTTCTTCCACCTAAAACACTTCAATTCAAGTAAAAATTAAATATCCAAATATACCTTAAATAAAAGATAAAAGAAAATAGAATATAGCTATCTTAAGAAATATTGAATTCCTCATGGAATGTTACTTGTTAAGTTTCCTATCTCCAGAACAAGTTATATATAAAAATCTGCACTCAGGTTACTCCTATGGGAAGAACATAAACGCCATTGTCCTTCCATTACTCAGATTTCCACCTTGAATGACAAGATGCAGACTAAGTACAACCAAAGAACCATGTAAAAGTTTTGAGTGTTACAGCTATGGAGAGAAAATACATAAAAACAAAAAGTTCCACTGTTCAACAGAAAGTTGACAATGAACACAATAAGACTAGAAAGATTTCATATTGTAAAACATTATGTTTCACAATTTCACTTGTATTGAATTGATGTACAATATACTATATATATACAAACTAATAGCTATAGATAGACATTAACTAATAGCTATAGATAGACATTAATCCCTAGAATTAAGGAGATAATCTTATCATATCATATCTTATCTTTAACACTTCCCCTCAAGTTGGAGCATAGATGTTAATCATGCCCAACTTGTTATATAAATAATCAATCCTAACCCCATTAAGAGCTTTTGTGAATATATCTCCTAATTGTTCCCCAGTTTTCACATATCCTGTCGAAATCAAGCCTTTTTGGATCTTTTCACGAACAAAATGACAATTGATCTCAATGTGCTTTGTTCGTTCATGGAAGACTGGATTTGAAGCAATGTGAAGTGCTGCTTGGTTGTCACACCATAATTTGG
>CAOJBK011299627.1:0-13772 GCA_948294925.1 Codiaeum variegatum | reverse complement strand
TTAAAGAATGTTTACTAATTGTTCGGACATGAATCAATTGTGACCAATCCTATTTTCTTTCCCTTAGAAGTTTATTCAGAGTTTTAAAATTGAGTTGAGGGTTTCTAGTCCTGCCAAATTTCAATGTATATATGATCTTATAGTTATCTTTTAAAAACCTTATTATTTGAGAAGTAATCCTCTGTAATGGTATTGAAAAATTTGACGAATGACCTTCTAAGCTATTCCTTTTGTAGTTTGATACTTCCACAGAGTTTGTTGGTGTTGATAGTCTGACCTCCTCCTTTTTTTTTCATATAATAATGATCTTGTTTTTGACAAGCAATGGGGAAGATGCCTCTGAACCAGTTCATCCCAAAAGACCGATGAGTCGAAAAAGGGTCAGTAATTTTATGCTTTTTGATCAAATGTAAAAACAGTGCTCAACATGAGAAAAAACAAGTGGCATTTGTTTGTTTGCAGTAAATGTCTCAGTGACCTAACTACATAGTACTATTTCACTCGTATGAAATTTGGGCATATGAATTGCCTTATGTTTCTGTTTCTTTATTTGGTCTTCTGCAACCATTAATTATGTATCTGTGTTCACTTTTGTCTTCAGAAGAGACAATGAACTTAGATTTTTTAGTACTAGTGAGTCAAATTCCAAAAGGTCTGAAAGAGAAGAGGATCCATCAGCTTCTTTAGAATCATCAAATAGAGATGACTATGGTAATGGAACTATTGTTAATAGTAAGTCAAGGAAGAGAAAAAGATCATTGAAACCATTAGATGGATCTCATACTAGACCTAGCTGTAATACAACTGTCACCAACAATAATTCAAGGAAGGGCAAAATAAGGAGGGCGAATCAGCACACTGTGGATGTATGTTACTTTTCCAACTGATTCTGTTTTACTTGTTTGTGACTCCCCTCTCTCTGAATATGTTTGTGTGTATGTGTTTTCAAAAATCCTAATAAGATGCTATATTTCATCAATGATGTTTCTCTTCATATTAAAACCAATTGGGTAAAAGCCGAGTATAGCAGGCTTGAATAAAGACTTGTGTTGTAAACCAAGGACTCTCTCAGGTTTCAACACTCTCCTTCTGCGCTTTGCCATTTTTCCAATTCATGTATCTACCCACCTCACAATTGTTGTTTGATGTTGATAGAGAGGTGGAGGCTTTCTAGCTCTTTGATTCATACTTTACTAAGCAAAGAAGTTGCTTGGGATCAGTTGCCAAATTTATTTCATGTTGCTTGCTGTTCATTCATTTTCTTACTCTTTTCTAAGAAGATTTGGGAATAGTCAGGGCTATTGTATAGGCAAGACCATAGCAAAATGTAATTCATCAGTTCCATTTCTTTTTTATTCAGAATTCGTTGTGCTTCTGATCTAGAAATTTAGTACCCTTTTTATTTGTCAGTTTTGTAGGAAAATTTTAAAAACCATGCTCTTGTCATCAATGGGCAAGCTGGTGTTAGAAAATCTATAAGTTCTTTTTTCCCTCAACATAATTCGATGAAAATTAGTAAATTATTTCTATTTTTGTTGGTTTTGTATTTTACTAAATTATGTTTTCTTTTATTAATTGCAGTCATTAATGATTGCTGCTATTCGTAACATAATTGGATGGCTTGCTATATCTTTTGCTAGAGTGAGTTTTAATGATGAAGCATCTTTATTACTTAAGTTTATGTTAATTTTGATTTGAACATGTTAATTAGGATTTGCCCTTTGATGTAGGATACTTCTTTTCTTTATATGGGAAGATTATTGGAAGGTTTTGGAGTTGGAATTATCTCATACGCGGTAAATATTTCTTTTTTAATTATGATTTACATAGTATTTGGTTCAATTTTATTGAGTAATTCATTTTCAAATAGAATTGATTTGCAAATTCCAACTATTTTTTATAAAAAATTTTTAGGTTTGACCAATTCTACGGATGTAATTTCCTCCCTCTTTTCCAAAACCAATATCTAGGCAAATATGGGCATGACAGAAGATTTTGAAGCTTCTTTGCAAGTTCTTCGAGGGTTTGATATTGATATTTCACTTGAAGTAAATGACATTAAGGTAACTAAATGAGGTAGAATTTCTTTCTTTGTTTATAACTGAAAATCGCTTCTCTGCTTCTTCTTTTTTTTCCATCGGTCTATTATGTGTCAATCTTTGATGGTCTTGCCTGTAACCTTGCATTATACAGAGGGATGTAGCTTCAGCAAACAGAAGAACTATACTCTAGTTTACGAAACTCAAACTAAGAAGATATTAACTTCCTCTCTTGGTAATTATTGCCTAAAAAAGTTTCCTCAGACTTTGATGCACTAGGGATAAAATGTATATTTTTTTCTCAATATTTTGCAGATTGGGATTGGATTGCTTATTCTGCAACAACTTAGCAGAATTAATGGTGTTCTTTTTTATTCTAGCTCCATTTTTTAGTCTGCTGGTAAGCATAACAATCTTTTTTACCAACTCAAATTGAAACATTTCCTCAGGTTCTTGCAACAGAAACATTGGCATTGATCACACTTTGTTTAATTCTCTCTCTTTGCAATTTATAAGCCTTTAGTGTGGAAATTGCACATTTATTTTTCTTTCTTCTTTTCATTTTCCCTTTAGAAGTGCTTAGATCTTACACAGATCGGAACTCTTTTTGCTATGTTTTCTTTTCATAAACATATTTGCAGTTTTGTCTGTAAATTATGTGTTTTAAATTAACATTTAGCATGACTTTGACTTCCTACACTAAATCAAGGACATTGCTACCGGCAAGGTAACCAAACCTCCATTTTCTATTTGTTTGGTGAATAGAGAATAATCAAGTTTTCTTTGTATAAAGCCATGTTTTGTCAAACTATCAGTCAATTTCATATTCCAATGCCTTGATGCTTTTTTCAAGCTATACAATGATCTATAAAGCTTACAAACTAGCTTCTTGTGTAGGATACCGGATTTATTTGATGAATTCCACCCGCCCCCCCGAATTTTTTATCCTGGTGGAATCTCCATATTAACCTTTTCCTCTAAATCACCATTAAGGAATGCATTTTTAATGTCCAATAACCCAACTATTCAACCCTGAATGGTAATAAGTGTCAAAAAATAGTCTCGTTATAGTATGTCTTACTACATTACTAAAAGTCTCCTCATATTTAGACTCTTGCCTTTGAGTATGACCCTTAGCTACTAGTTTAGCTTTGTATTTGTTTAGAGTACCATCTGAATGATACTTGATTTTATAAACCCATTTGCACCTTGTTAGTTTCTTACCAACAGGAAAAGGAATAATGGACCAAGTATAATTGCTTTCTAAAGCAAATATTTTCTCTTGCATTGCTACATTCCAATAAGTATGATGTATATCTTATTCATAAGTAGTAGGATCAGTGGTGGAGGAATTTTACAAACAAAGGTTCTGTAGTAGTTTAGTGTAAGGGACAATATCTTCTAAAAGGTATTGAACAATGGCAGCTTTCTTAGGATAAGTAACATGGTAATTATGCAAACAAGAAGGTAACTTAAGTACTCTATGACTCTTTCTGATAAGATGTTCAATAGGTACTGGTAAGGATGGAATGATTTCTGGATTGATATCAGAAGGTTAAAACACGAGTTAAGAAGTTGGTGAAGGATGAAGGACGTTAAAAGAAAGAGGAACATGATGAGATGTGGGAGAATCAGCAGGGTTATAGGAAAAGAAAACAAAGGTACATTATTAGGATGTGATTGAGATAGAGGAGTGGTGGAGGTAAAAGAAGGGGAGTGAGTAAGGATACTTATGATGGTACAAAATCAGAAAGAGAGAAAGTGTCAAAATTAGGTAAAACAATATATGTTTTATATGTAGGATTAGAATGAGTAAGATAAAGAAACACAAATTCATAGAATTTAACATCTTTGGAAACAAAAGTAGTTATAGTTTCTATATCAAAGTGCTTATATCCTTTGATTCCAAATGGATAGCCCAAGAAAATATATTTCCTATACTTAGGAGTTTAAAAGCTCCTGATACATTTTAATCATAATGAGGAAAGGGTAATCTCTTTTTCATAGCTTTTGGACAAGCTTTACAAGGTTCGAAAGTTTTATTTTGATTATGTACATTAGTAAGTAGGGACTATGATGAAGTTTTTGATTTATGTTATTTGGTAAAGATTGGAATTCTTCAACAACCATATGCCTAATCTATGATGTAAGACATCAAAAGAAATGGAATTAATAAGGGATTGTGAAAAGCATGCTCAGAATAGAGTGAAATAGATGGAATAAAGCAACCATTAATAGTTGTCTATAGAATGTAGAAGCCTTAGTGTGTTGACTTAGACAATCCAATTTAAGCTCATAAAGAAAGGGCCTAAATGAAGCAGTAGTGGTACAAAAGATGAGACAAATGTCAGAAGCAAGAGTGAGCTTATGAACTGAGATAAGATTAAAGCAAAAGCTAGGTATATAAAGCAAAAATTTTCAAAATAATGATAAAAGTTAGTTTGATAGTCTCAATATGAGTCACTTTAGCTCTTATGTTATTAGATAATTTGACATAACAATTAGGAACTTCATAGTAATGGTCAAAACTAATTAATGGTTAGGTAATATGATCAATGGCTCTTCACTTTTCTTATTGAAATGCACTAATTGTTGTAAAATCTTTTTATTAGAAACAAAAAAGATATAATTGATCATACCTGCAGCATTCACATAGTGATCAAATGAATTAGATGCCTTTGATGAGTCAATCTTGATTGGTCACCAAGCATGGTAATAAGCTTTTGCACTTGATCTTGATTGAGACTCAAACTAGCTGAAAGTTGAGAAGATACTTTAATAGTCTCAGGATATGTCTAAGTACCAACTGATTAGTCATTGCAAGATATGATTGAGAATGAGATTGTGTGCCAAAATGATTAACACTAGTAATTGAGTGAAAGGTAGAATGCTTACTTGATTAGAAATAGCAACATTCTATGCATGTTTACCTTTGACTTTGGTAAATTTGAAGCTATGAGGGAAACCAATAAGTTTGTAACAAGTTTTTTATGTGCCTTTTTTACCACAATATGAGTAGACCAAGTCTACCTTGCCTCTATTGATAGCCATTACAGCAACATCAGTAAAATTCTAAAATTGATTAAGTGAGTTGCTTTGATTCTCTTCTCTCAAAATGATTTTATAGGTTTAATCTAAAGAAGGAAAAGGAATGGAGTTTATAACTTGAGACCTAATAGCCTAATAAGACTCATTGAGTCCATTGAGAAACTTTAATATATAGCCTTTCTCTTATTGAATAATGTTGGTTTGAAAGAAATCAGGATTACATTTACTATAAAAACAGTGAGGCAAAGGTCTAAAATTCTTCAATTCTTCTCAAATTGCATTTAACTTTGTATAATATGAATCAATTGTCTTACTGTCATGAGTAATTATTCCAAGAATTTGTTGAAGATGACAAATCCTTGACTCATATAGCTATGAAAATTTAACTTCTAACCTTTTTTAGATCTGAGAAGCTAGTGGATGAAATGGGTGCAGAAATGGAGTTAAAAAGTCATGAAACTAATTGATTGTTGCACCTCGCCCATGAAAGATAAAATATACTTGAAGGATATGGTTTTGAAATTGATTCATCCAGAAAACCATGTTTTTTCTTAATTGAAACTGCTAGTAGAAATGATCTTCTCCAAGTCACATAGTTAAGGAAATTTAGTTGTGGTGAAACGATCATTGAACTGTGATATATGATTGATGAACATAATACAAAGATGAAATATCTACAACATGATCCATAGATCCATCAACTAAACTTATTACAGTGTTTAAATGTACTAGCTTCAAGTTCCATCACTGTTACCAAACAATTTGCATAAGAAAACAAAATGATAAAAGATAATTTTGTTAAAGATCAAGAAGAAAAGAAAACCCTAATTTGAATTTTTGCTAAGGCTCTAATACCATATTATAAATGAATTCATTGATCGAATCTTCTCTATATATTATTTATTTATATACTTTACTTTAAATCTAATAGAGACAAAATTGCTTAACTGAATGCTAGTTGTTACAAGCTTACGTGGCATTACATAAATAACAAGCTCATATAACTAACTAGAGACTTGCCCATGTACTATTGCACATCTATAGGGTATGTGTACACCTCATCTGGTATCTCTTCCATTTATTTTGAGATTGTGAGAATACGTATTGTAGCAATTTTGTAATATAACTTATTTCATTAGGTAAAGGGTTCTATCATGTTTTTCTTTCATCATTAGAGGAGATGAAAATTGTTTGCGGTCGTGGGGCTATGAACTTAAAACCTATTATTCTTCACCTGTAACAATGGAGCCCAGGCTTTGACCCTTCTCAACTAAAATCCACAAGCACCCAAGTTTAGATCAAATTGCATAGGCTTCCTTGGGAATTATGGCATATACACTTACTTGTGCAAATTGGGACATTTATTGGAGTTCCTTTCCGAATTGACAATCAAATGCTGAATGGAGAATTTGGGAACTATGTATGAATTCGGGTTGACATTGACCTTACATCTCCCATTAAGGAAATGATGAGAGTAGAAACAACTGAAAGAAGTTTTTGGATTGATATAACTTACGAGAACCTGCCTAAATTTTGTAGCGCATGTCAATCCATTGGACATGTTCCATATGACTGCTGCCATAACAAGAAGCCTAAAGTTCGTAAAAGTAATGAGGGTAAAAAATAGGTGAAGCCACCAATAAAGATTTATAAAATAGTCCCCAATAAGTAGACTAGCAATAGACAGAAAACGGTGGTACCTCTTACGAGAGTGGTAGAAACTCTAAGAGCGGGCATTTCCAAAGGCGAGACTCATGAAAATCCAAAAAAGGTGCAATCAAAACTTCATTTTCTAATGCATTTGCTATAATTGATCTTAGAAATGAGCATGATAATCAGGAGGTTGATGATGTGGTTTCTGAAAAGGGTGCGCCTAACACATATAGAGATTTGTGTATTCATAAGAATGCTCATTTTTTTACTGACACTCAAGAAATAGTTTTAATGCTTAGTGGTTCCTCTAAGAATTCTAAGATTGACAAGGATAATGTTGTGGCTTCTAATTCATTGCCTGAAAGCAATCCACTCTTATTGACCTATTTTAACCCTGATAATAAATCTTGGGCGAAACTGTTTGATAAGCCTAAAGATGTTACTCCTCTAAATGTTGCTTATACTTTAACGAATAATGTTTATAACAAATATTTACAGGATCATTCTAACAGGGAAGAAGTAGCTTAGACTACAGTTTAAAGTAAGAAAAAGAATAGATATATAGATGTCCCCATTACTAATTCTTAACTAGTACGAATTAAGAAGAAACCATTGAGATTTACTTTTTATTTTATAATTTATTTGGTTTCTTTGTTGTTTTTATTGCTTGTATTACTCCTCTGTAGTGAATTCTTCTTTCCTTTTCATTTGTTTTTTTAATAATATGAAGTTTGACTCCAACCTTTACTAACAAAATATATTCTCATTATAATTCTAACTAGATAATATAAAGACACTACAAGAAAACTATGATTTACCGATCCCGATTACTGACGCAATTTTTTTGGGTCAGTAATAATGACACTTACTGACCAAATTGTTACGCAATAAGGGAAAAAATTAAATAAATTATTTATTGACCCCAAAAATGGATCACTAAATTACTGACGCAATTTTGGGGTCAATACATTGTCACTAAATTACCGGCAATGATTTATCAACTTCCTATCAAAATTATGCTTACAAATTTCTGACTAAATAATTGTGTCAGTAATTGCTGACACTTTTTTTTGGGTCGATATGTGATCAGTAAGTTAGAGGTGTGAAATCAAATTTTTTTTCTTGAAAATTGAGCAGCAAGGTTTTAATATTTACCAACCAAATTCCGGGGTCAGTAGGTAGTCAATAGTCTTTTAATATATATACAAAATTTTTCCACTTTCCCCTAACTCATCCATTCTCCCACCCAAACCCGAAATGCAGAGCACCACACACCCTAACCCGTAACAGTAGGGCCATCGACTCCTTAGCCATCTTCCCAAACCTTCACTCTCGATCCTTCTCCGACTACCATCCCCACTTCTCAGCTCTTTCCCATCTCCAGCGAAGACCGAACCAAAGCTCCCTTCTCCCTTTCGAAACCCGTAACAGAACCTGAAACCAAACCATAACAACCCCTTCTCTCCATTTTTCAGGCAATCCCTCTTTGTTCTTTAAACACAACTGTCAAATCCCTCTATTTCCCCTTCTTCTCCCTTAAAACCACAGAATCCCAGCCACCGCCACCATTGAGCTTCAACCTCTACTTCAGCCCCAGCTCCGGTGACGTCACGTTCCTCAGCAGTAGCGGCGAGGACAACTACCAGGGCAGCAACGATAACCGAAGCTGTCGTGCTCCTTAAAAAGACAGAGACGGCTTTATCTTCGGCGAGTCCAACAGAGGTGCGAATGGAGATTCCGATGAGCCATTTGTTTCACAGAACTATTCGTTCTTATGGTATCATTTTCTTATCTCACATCCTTGTGTGAATCTATCCTGGCTTTTATGATTCATTAAAAGTTCATTTGTCTTGTTTTCCAATGAATGATGATTGATATCTATATGATTTTGAATCATTTACTAATTTGGTGTTGTGTTCCGTTGATGAATGTTTTGAATCTAATTTTGATTTTATCATGTTAATTTATGGACTTAAGTCCCAAATAAGTGTTTGATTCCTTGGATATTTAACCAGATTAACTAAAACTAGGTACCTTGTGCGAGTTTTTTGGGTCTTCCATTCCGTTCTTGCTATATTTCTTACTATGGTTAAGACTAATTCATTTTAAAAAAAATTCAATTTGATGTGTTCTCAAACTCATCATGAGTTTCAATAAGCCTTTACTTTGTTTGATAAGTTTTGAATGGTTAAAATGGAGTCCTATGATGTTTATGAACTTTGATATAAGGATTGGTTCCATTTTGTGTGGTTGTTGGTATTAATCATACATTTGAAAGTGTTCTCTAAGCTCGTTAATGCTAAGGGTCCTAACTAAGTACATTCTTATCTATTTTAAATCTATGAAGCATTTAGATTTAATGTTTAAAGATATTGATTAATATTTTTATGTATTTTCATTTTTTTAATATTTAAAGTTCATCACTTTGAATTAGTCGATTTTAAAAATAAAGGGTACTTATTCCACTATGGGATTCGATAAGAGCGAACGGGGTATCACGCTTGGCTCGAATGATTCGGGACGAAATAAGACTCTCTCTTCGTGAGAAGCTACTACACATTGAGAAAGTGGCATTTTCTTCAAAAAATTTTTATATACTTCATTTACCTAATATTTTTAATTTTCTTGTGTTTATTAATTCAACTTCTCTTTTTTAAGTTTTAGTAACTTCATGAATCTTTGCGTTGATCAGCTTGATTTAGGATTGAAACTCATTTTTCTTATTTTGTAGGATCATTGGACAGGTAATAGTTATTGGAAAACATCAATGGATCTTTGCAAATAAGCATGTAACCACTTCCATCACATCATTTGAGGTGATTGTTATTCTTTTATATGGTATTATTATAATTATTTTTTTACAACAATTTTTTTCATTCCTAATGAAAAGAATTAATGCGGAACTTTTTGCTCTTTCTCTCCCTAACTCAGTGTTAATTTTACAGTTCTCTGATGGCTGGAAAATTCAATTTTCAGCTAGGATCATGGTATGTTTGCTTTCATTTTAATGTCACACTAGCTCATACAATGTCATTTGCAACCTTAATAGTATTTGAAGCTCATTTAACATAATCACTCAGAGAGAGAATAATGAATTTAAAGCTTTAAATTTGTTATCTATTGTGTAGTGACTTCAAAAATAATAATTTCATGAATGCATATTGTTTGATGTTTGCTATTCCTTGTCAATAAAAATATTTAGCAGTGTGGTAAATTTTTTAAGAGTATCAGGCTACAAATGAAAATTTCTTCCTCTTGACAAAAGGATCAAAAGAGTCTCTACAGGCTCAGTATAGGTACTTATGCATATTGGAGCTATTGTACAATGATAATGACTGGAATTTAAGAAGTTGCGGTGGGGACATGGGGGGTTAGAGTGGAAAGCCACTTCCAATTGAAACTTTCAGCTTGATAATGCCAACTTTAAATAATCCAAAGATTTTTATTTTCACATTTCAATTCTTTAAGCACTAAGCAATTTTTATAATGTTTAATTTTCTTATAACTATCTACTAATTCATATTTTATTAGCTTATTTTGAATTTCAATGGTAATTTGAAAGCTAAGTATAGTGTTTTAAGGTTGTTGTTATGTATTTTTTTTAATATTCACATTATAAGTGAAAGTTAAATTATTAAATAAGATACTTGACTACAAATTAATTCCTGCTTCACTACTGCTTCCAAACATTTGACCATGATCTATACTTTTCAAATTGAGACTGGTGTTGTATACGTGTCATTCTCTATTTTTAAGTATTTTTAACACAGTTAGGCTAAGATTATGTCGGTTGGTATATTTCTAGTATTCAAGTTGTCTTTTCCATGGTTCGGTTAGATTTAAAAAATAATTAAGAGGTTATTTAAATAGTGCTTATGTTATAGTTGGTATATTTTTAGTATTCAAGTTGTCTTTTCCATGGTTCGGTCATATTAAATGAAGCATAAAAATAACTATGAGATTATGAAATAATGTTTATGTTAGGGAGAAACATCATATTTATAGAGCATTGCAGAGTCTATCACAGGCGAGACTGGCATACCTGCAGATTCCAGTGATGACAGCCAGGATACTCCTGATTTGACTTAGGAATAGTTATGTATTAGATATGTATAATATATTTGAATTTTTTTATAGTTATATTGTATTTTGAATTATTTCATACTCGTTTTCTCTAAAATATGATATTTATATAAATTTTATTATAATCTTAATAATAATTATTATTATTGATATTATATATTAAAAAAATTATTTTCGACATAAATATTGAGCAATTTTTTTTGTCAGTAAATTCCTGACGAAAATTTTTCATTTTATTTGGTCGGTAAATTACTGACACAATATTTTGATCGGTAATTACTCAGCAATGGAATAATTTTTTTGAAAAAATTTACTGGCCTAATATTTATATTTACTGACAAAAAAATATTTCGGTAATTACTGACGCAATTAATTTAGTCTGTAATATTTAATTTACTGACGAGGAAAATAACGACACAATTCTTTAGTCAGTAAATATAAATATTGGTGGTAAACTGATTTACATATCCAAAATTTATATTTACCGATCAAAAAATTAGATCGATAAATAATTAATTTTTTATGTTGAGAATTGAAAGATGAAGAAATTCATTTTATTAGAAAATTGATTTAATGATAATGAAAAAATGTTCAATTTTACCCATAATATTTGCGTTAGATACTAGATTAGAATTAAAATTTTTTGAAGGACAGTATAGCCCCTAATGTTTTTTTTTAAAAAAAATTAGAGCACATGAGCCCTTTCATTAATTGAGACATTAATTGATTCCTCTTTTACTCATGTGGCATATGTCTGTGGACTCAATTATTAAAAAAAGAAATTATTTATTACAAAATTAAAATAAAATATACTTTTTAATTATAAGATTAAAAAAAACCTTAACTTTCATTTTTTTTTATAAAAAATTTCATACACCAAGAATAGATTCTCATGAACCAAAACTATCTCTCCCCCTCTTTTGTTTCGTTACCACCACCAACATTCACCAAACAATGGCCACCATCATCAATCCATTGTTTACTCTCTACCACCACTATCATCAACCTTATACCCAATACTCCTAATCTTTTCAACAACACTGATTTTGATTATTCTTGCCTTCTTCTCCATGATCATGTCACTGTAATAATAATTTAGCTTAGTCATTTTGTTCATCTATTTGTCTCTGCTTCGCTTCGAATTGTCTTAGGACTGAGCAAACAATTGATTTTTTTCTGATTATTTAGACTGGTTTTTTTATGGTTTTCGTGTTCTTCTTCAAATTGAATTGGGTAAACCTTTTCTCGTGAAGTGGGATTTATTATTTATTATTAGTTATCAATCCTTGTAATAACTAAGATTTTCAGTTTTCTTATTTTATTAATTATTATTAGTTATCAGGTAAAAGGATTGGATGAGTTAGCATAATATTTCTTGTTTCAACTTTCAGTTGAGGGAAAAAGTATGGAAAATGGTGGAGAACAGGGATAAAATAAATAAATAAATATAATTTTTTAAAGAAATTTTAATAAATAATTTCTTTTTCTTAATGGTTGAGGCCACCTAAATGTGTCATATCAGTAAAAGTGAAGTCTATTAACATCTCAATTAATGGAAATGATAATGCTCTTATTTTTTTTGATGTTAAATATTTATATAATCCTTCAAAAACTTTTAGTGTTCATTTAGTATATGGCTCAAATGCTAAGGGTGAAATTGAATATTTTTCCATAATAATATAAGATAATTGAAAGAAAGAAACTTTTTTTAAATGAAGAAAAGAGGCCACAAGACTGGAAAACAAAAACAACAAAAACTAATTCAAAATAGAACCCCCACAGCATTTCCACAAAGCAAATTGATTAATTCAGTAGGGGAAATCCCACATGAGCAACCTGGTAGTATCATGGAATGCAAATTGGCAAGTTTATCCGCGCATAGGGGTGGGCAAAACAGAACCAAATAAAAAAATTAAACTGAACTAAATCGAAAAAAATTTCGATTTTTGGTTTATTTGATATTTGGTTCAGTTCGATTTTAGTATATAAAGGAATTCAGTTTTCAGTTTTTGGTTCGGTTTTACATTTTTTTGAACCGAACAGAATCAAAATTTGAAAAACCAAAATTTTTAAAGCCTATATAAATTAAAACCCTAGGTATATAATCTTTTTTTTTCTCCCGTCTGTCTCACACACACACACTCACAGTCACTGCTGCCGTTTCTCTTGTTCTCTCTGACTTCTCTCTAAGCACCTTACTTTCTCTCTCTTCGATCTGTGAGGAAAACTTTATTTTCCAAAGAAATTTCTTCATTTCTTCTTGAAATCAGCATGATTTTATTGATTTTTTGGAAAAATTTAGCGGAAGCTAACTTTTGTTTTTCTTTTGAATCTGTTAGATAATAACTATTTGATCGTTCCTGGTGGAAGCTAATATTTTTTATGTTGAATCTGTGAGAACTATGTTCTACTTCGTTTCTGGTGGAAGCTAACCTATTTTCTTTTGAATCTGTCTTCTTCATTTTTTCTGGTGGAAGCTAACCTCTTTTCTTTAATTATTTTGAATAAGTTCAAACTTTCTTCACATCTGAGCCTCCATAATCTAAGGTAAGTTTAAATTTTTAAATTTTCTTGCTTGTTCTTAGTTAGTTTTTAGGTTTACTCTTCATTTAATAACTAATTTGATTTCTTTGTTTTTGCATGCAGAGATCAACAATGGTGATAGTTCAAAGTTACTATGAATTGGTTGTTCTCTGGGATTAGGTGATTATTTTCGGTATTTTAATTATATTATTTTAGGTATTTTAATTATATTGTTTAATTAGACTATTAATTATAATTTATAATGTTAAATTTTAACAGATTAGGGTTTGATTGTAAAATTAGGGTTTTTCTCTAAATTTAAGGGGGGAAACTCTAATTTTACAATCAAATCCATAATCTGTCCAAATTAAGTAAAAATTTTTAATTTGTATTTAAAAAATAAGTTTTTCTGTTCATAACACAAAT